>JAWMRA010000048.1:2432187-2623464 GCA_035584735.1 Pseudotriccus pelzelni
CCGGAGCTGTCAAAACCCCGCCTATGCAGATCCACAATTGGTCTGAAACGCGTAAAATCAGCAATCAAGGGGGCTTGGCTCATTAGCGGGCGGATCAGAGCAGGAAGGACATGTGAGATAGTCACAGTTTTACAGAGATCAGGACAAGATCTCACCGTTCCCACTCTGCTCCTTTGGCCATGAGCAGCCCGAGCCCCAGCGCCGAGCGCGGAGCGCGGAGCCGGCCCGGCCCCGCCGGGGCTCAGCCCGGGCCCGCGGGGGTGTGAGGGCAGCGCGGCCGCCCCTGCCCCGCCGCGCCCCGCGCAGCCCCGCGCAGCCCCAACCCGGCTTTTGTTTCTATTTTAGTGTCGGGAAGGACTTTCCTGGGAGGGTTCGTTCCCTCGCTCGCTCTCCCTCGCTGCAACAACAACAACAAAAAATAAGGACCTACTGTCTCCCCTCCGCAGACTGGGAGTCCCAGGAGCCGGGAACTGCCTCGCTATTTTTTTGGTTTTCTTTCTTCTTCTTCTTTTTTTTTTTCCTTTTTTTTTTTTTTCCCCGAATCTAGTTCCGCCGATTTTCGCCTTTTTTTTTTTTTTTATGCTTTTTTTTTTAAGCGTGTGTGCGTGCTGTTGATTTTTCTTCCTCTTCCAGAGACTCAAGCGAGTTCGCTGGGCAGGAGAGGGGAAAAAAAAAAACAAAACAACAAATACAGACACGCGCATTTTTTGTAAAGGGAATCCCTCTTTTTCTCCTGGATTTGTGGATGCACCGATGAGAGATCCAGCCTTCCCAGGGACTGCCATGGCTTACCACCCCTTCCACGCACCCCGGCCGGCTGACTTCCCCATGTCCGCTTTCCTCGCAGCCGCACAGCCGTCCTTTTTCCCGGCTCTGGCTCTGCCTCCGGCGGCGCTGGCGAAGCCCATGCCGGACCCGGGGCTGGCCGGGGCGGCCGAGGCCGGGCTGCACGTCTCGGCACTGGGACACCACCACCAAGCCGCCCATCTGCGCTCGCTCAAGAGCCTGGAGCCCGAGGAGGAGGTCGAGGACGACCCCAAAGTAACGCTGGAAGCCAAAGAGCTCTGGGACCAGTTTCACAAGCTGGGTACCGAGATGGTGATCACCAAGTCTGGGAGGTAAGAGCCGGCCCCGCACGGCCCCGCGCAGCCCCCACAGCCCGCCCCGCACCTGCGCGGCCGCGCAGCGCACTCGCCCCTCTCTCCATCCCGCTTCCCATCCGCCCCCGAGAATTAGCGCGGGGAGTTTCGATCTCTGGAGTTTTTCGGAGGTGTTTTCCCCCGCACACCTTCCCCGAGCTTTCTCGCCACCCCCCAGTTACTACTTTTCGGAGCGCGATCCCAAATTAAATTCGTGTGCATTAATTGAGCGCCCGGAATCCGCCTCTCCCGTTGTTTACGCCGCTTCCTTCCCTCCTGCCAAACTTTCCCCGCGTCCGGGGTCGTCCCCGGCCCTGTCCGTGCCCCGGGCCCGGGGGAGGCAGCGGCGGGACTGCCGGGGTGCTGGGCGAGAGGGTCGGCGCAGCGCAGAGAAACGGGGGAAAACTCGGATGTGTTTTCGCCCCTTATTTCCCGTAATGGGATTTTTGAGCTTTTCCCTGCTTTCTGTGAGCTGCAGAGCGGGATGAGAAGCGGTGGGACGTGAGGAAGTCTGGGAATCCTCAGCGAACTAAACTAGAAGATGGTGGTTTGGGAGCGGCAGCCGGAGCCGGGCGGTGCGGGGGTCTCGGCGGGGCCGCGGCCGTCGGGGGTCGTTGGCGGGCGGGAGCAGCCCTGTACCGCTCTGGGTCTCTCCGCAGGAGGATGTTCCCCCCGTTCAAGGTGCGGGTGAGCGGCCTGGACAAGAAGGCCAAGTACATTTTGCTGATGGATATAGTGGCGGCCGACGACTGCCGGTACAAGTTCCACAACTCCCGCTGGATGGTGGCCGGCAAGGCCGACCCGGAGATGCCCAAGCGCATGTACATCCACCCCGACAGCCCGGCCACGGGGGAGCAGTGGATGGCCAAACCTGTTGCCTTTCACAAGCTCAAGCTCACCAACAACATCTCGGACAAGCACGGCTTTGTAAGTGCGGCTGCGGGGCAGAGTGTGGCCCCCCGGGCAGGCGCGGGGGTTGCCCGGTGCCGGTGCTGCCCGGCCCGAGCGGAACGGCGGGGCTTTGAGGGCTCCTGCAGCCGGGTTGGGCTGGGCAGCGGGGCCTGGCCGGGCCTTGCGGTGGCCTGGCTGTCCCGCAGCCCCCCAGCCCCCGATCCTGCCCTGCACTGAGGGGCATCTCCCCTTCCCCGGGGGAAAAAGGGGGGTCGAGCTGCGAGCAGCCTCGGGGTCCGCTTGGCTCCCACATCCACGGCCTCCACGGCCTGTCCTGCCGCTTCTTCCCGGCCCTCGAGGCTCTGCGGGAACAGCGACTTGGGGTGGTGGATGTGCGGGGCCGAGGCCGTGCGGGGGTTGCAGAAAGAGCGTCCCCGACGGGGCGGTGGGTCCGCGGCCGACCAGGGGCTGTCGGTGCCAGCCGGGCAGAGCCGAACCGGGCTGGGCCGGGAGAGCGGAGGCGGCGGCACCTGCGCTGGGTTCCCGCGGCCGGGAGCAGGGCTGGAGCCGTTGGCAGCCTCGGCTCCACACCAGCAAGCCTTTATTTAATTCTCTATTGATCATATCTGCATCATCTAAAGGAGGTAAAACAGAACAAAAAAAAGAAACAAAACCTAGCCAAAACAAAACAAAACAAAAAAAAACCCCTAGCCAGAAAAACCACCAACCAAAATAAACAAAGTGAGGGAAAAGAGAGAGAAAGGAAAGAAAGAAAGCGCAGTGTGTTGTCCATTTGCAGAGACCCGCAGAAAGCAGGGTCAGAACGCGAGGGGAGCGCGATCCTGCGGGAATGCACGGAGGGGGAAATCCCAGTGCCCCAGTCAGCTCTGTAGCCTCTGGACACGCATTTAGGGCGATAAAGGGAAAGTTCATCGTGCAGCGCTGGTGATACGGCAATTAGCGGGGAGCCGGGGCCCGGAGGAGCTGCGGGACCCCGCTCAGGTGGGGAGGGCAGAGCAGCTCCGCACCTCCCGGAGAACTTTCCTCTCTCTTTTTATTTTTCCCCTTCCTCTTTTTATTTTTTCCACTCTCTCTTTTTAAATCTTTTTTTCTCCTCTCTTTTTATTTTTTTCTCTTTAGGCAGGAAACAGCGTCTTTGTTAAATAATAGATTGCGAGGTTATTTATAGCCAGCAAGGTAAATCGATAGAGAAGGAGTCTAAAAAATACGGGGTTTTTTGTACTGGTTAAAAACTACTTTGATTCAGCGTTTTTAACGGTTCGCCTCCTTCAATTAAAGATTTCTGGTATCTGTCGTTGTCCAAAATCCGGACTGTGTTAAATCTGGGAGATGAGGGTTTAGCCAGTGCCCATCTGGTCAGAGAGGGATGATTATTTTTTTTTAGAGGAATGCAGATTTGCACGCCTGAATGAGACTTTTTGCACCATTTTCGTGATAAATCCCATCTAGATTATATCAATATAACAGCGATCCGACAGTTCATCAGCAGGTGATTATTGCTTGGGTTAAAAAAAAAAAAAGAAAAAAGAAAAAAAAAGGGGAATTTTTTTTATTACCTTCTAAACCGAAATGAAGTGATAATTATTTAGCCATTTGGCCGACGTTCTTTGACAATAATTACTCAAGCTTTCGGCGTTCCTCTACTAATTCCGGGCAGTGAATTCTGCATTTCAGTCCGACCACAGCAGGTTGGGGAATTATTTAAATGCTATCGGGCAGGAAAACAGGCAGCGAGGAGCAGGAGGTTGGAGCCGCCCCAGGGGCGCGGCTCGGAGTGGGGGGGTTCGGGCGCTTCCGAAAATCCCCAGCCAAATTGCGGGGAATTCGGGTTAAAAAAAAAACAACAAACCAAAACAAAAACCCAAAAGCCAAACCAACAAACCAAACTGAAAAAAATAAAACGAGAGGGTAGAGGACGGCTCTGAGTGTTGGCGAGGCTTTTAGACACCTGGCTGAGAGGAAGAAAAAAAAAAAATGTCTGTTCCTTCTGCAGCGTTGCTCCGAGACATAAATTTGCCATGGTTCGTGGTGAAACGCTCCTTTCAGGTCGCTGGGGCTGGCAGCGGCTCCTGCCGCCCCCGACACTAACCCAGAGCCTTTTAACATTATTTTTTTTGTGGCGGTGAGGGAGAGTAACTTTTTTTTTTTCAAGGACGGAAATATGAAAAGCGGAGAGAAATGTGTCGAAAAGTCGCCTCGCGTTCACAAGGTTGTAATAAAACAGGGAGATCCCTTTCGCTGCTTTATTGCCGTGCTTAACACCCGCAAAGATGCTGCTGTGCCTGCGTTGCCTGACCTCCTTCTTTGAGAGCAGATCCTGCAACGGCATCAACAAAAAACCACGAAATCTCCCTCTTTGGCACCCGCCGGCATTCCTTCCTCACAGCGAATTTGTGGGGGTTATTTTTTTTTTGTTGTTGTTGTTGTTTTCGGGGAGAAAAGGGATTTTTTTTTAGGGAGGGAGCTGGACGAGCGTGTCCCGCGGATTGCGGGTCTGACGGCAGCCGCGGGGCTCTGCTCTCTCGCCCACCCAGACCATCCTGAACTCCATGCACAAGTACCAGCCCAGGTTCCACATAGTCCGGGCCAACGACATCCTCAAGCTGCCCTACAGCACCTTCCGCACCTACGTGTTCCCCGAGACCGACTTCATCGCCGTCACTGCCTACCAGAACGACAAGGTACAGCCGGGCAGCCCCTGACCCGTCCCTATGCCCTATCCCTACCCCTGCTCTCCCCCCTGTCTCAACCCTTACCCCTTTATTAGGGTGTATTTACGTACATAAGCGTGTGTGAGGATATTTCGGGGCAGAGTGGCCATAAAGCAGTAATGGGAGAAAGGTTAAACCCCAAGCCCTCAGAGCAGGATGCATCCTCATACTGCTCCTATTATTATCACCGCTATTTTTAATACTAATACAAATGTCATTATCAGTATTTGAATTATTACTATTAGTAATTTCCTCATGGGGTTTGTTGCGTCTTTCTGGGCCATGGGAGTCTTTGCTGCAGGCCCAGGCTGTGGAGAGCAGCACCAGGCCTGGGCAGCCTCACCGAGAAGGTGCCCTGGGCTCTGGAGGAGCCAAAAAATAGAGCCAGATAAGCTAATTTTAGTTGCTTTCGTGATTTAGCAAGTGTCACCCTGTGAGCAACCAGAGCCAGGAGAGCTCGGTGGGGAGCAGAGAGCCTCTGCCATCCCCCTCCAAGAGCTGTGTGTGTATGTGTGTGTGTGTGTGTGTTTTAACCCAAAAGCTGACCCCCCACCTCCACCCCTGGCTGCTGATGCTAATTGACAGCTCTGTCTGAGGGTCCTGGTGGGCTTGTTTCCCTCGTAAAGTTTATGGCGAAGAGTCACAATCGATTAAAGAGCACTTTGTCTGCTCGCCCGCCGCAAGCTGCGCGGGGCGGCCGCCGGCCGTGGGCCCCGTCGGGCGGGGGATGCTCCTCGGGCCGGGGGATGCTCGGGCCGGGGGTCGCGGCGGGGCCGGGCAGCCGGGCCTTTTCCAGAGCCCCTCTCGAGGCCTTATTTCAGAGCCATGCATTATTGAGCGCCCTGATGTCGCCGGCCCCAGCAGCCCGTGGCGGGGAGGGATAAGAATAGCTTTTAACCAGCGCCGCGCAGCTCAGTCGCCATCTTCCCTCCGGGGGGCCGTGAAAAATAACTTCCTATCATTAAGACGCTATTAATAATTCAAGCCCAAACCTCAGCATCATTTTTAATAAAGCATGCGGTGTGTTAACGCGGGGCCGAGGCGCGTTCCGCAGCCTGCCCCGCGCTCCCCGACGGCGGCGGGGCCGGGGTCGGGGGGGGGGCAGCCGGGCCTTCACGCCGCCTCCTTCCATCCTTCTCCCCCTCCGCAGATCACCCAGCTGAAAATCGACAACAACCCCTTCGCCAAGGGCTTTCGGGACACGGGCAATGGCCGGCGGGAGAAGAGGTAAGGGGCGCGCCCGTCCCCCCCGCTCCGGCCCCGCGCCCGGGGGGGGACGGGCAGTGCCCGACGCTGCCTCTCGCCCGTAGGAAGCAGCTCTCGCTGCCGTCCCTGCGGATGTACGAGGAGCCCTGCAAGCCCGATCGCGACGGCGGGGAGTCGGACGCCTCCTCCTGCGAGCCCTCGGCCGTGCGCGACGCCCTCCACTCGCCCGTGGGTGCCCTCCCCAGCCCCCTGCGCCTCAAGGGCAGCGGCAGAGGTAACGGAGGAGCCGCGGTCCCCAGATGCCCCCAAACGTCGGGGTCCTCCTCCCTCGGGGCTGCCGCGTGCTGATTTCACGGGGGCGGTGAGGCAAAACACCAAGGGAAATAAAGATGGGGATGCGCACGGAGGAAAAGACAAGAGCTGAGCAAGAGCAAATGGCATTGCAACGTTTTTTCTCTTTATATGTTTTATCTTGAATATATATTGCATCCTCTATGCAGCTTATATCTCGTATTTATGTTATACAAAGAGAAATGGCAAGGCAGACCGTGTGCTCTCCATATTAGCCTGGCTACTCACTGGTGTGTGCCCTGCCTTCCATGGGAAGCTCACACTCCCTTAAGAAATCAAAAAAGAGAAATAGAAAAAAGGGAGGGAAAAAAAAAAAAGAATTCATTCGAAAGGAGGAAAAGATGTTGTAACTCCAGGGCTGCAAACTGGTAAACGAAAATAAACCAGCAGCTCCACGTAGCAGTTTTTCGATGCTGGGTTTTGTCTTGCCGCACTATCAATCTGCTCTTTAAACTTTCCACCAGCCCGATTCCCTGCAAGCCTTCATCAAAACTGCACCCCCCCCCTTCCCGAGATGGAGGGAGGGTTTATTACACCCCTCTCCACTTTCAAAGGCTTCCCCGAATATTCGCCCCAGCCTGCAGAGCTTCACCTCACCCGCACCAAAAGGCTTTTTTCGTTTAGCGGAGCCGGGCAGGGGTTCAGCTCCCCTTGCCAGCCCCTCGCGTCCCCCTTCCTCCTCTGAGAGCTCAGTGGGGCTTTTTAAATTAAAGCCCCTTTTAGGAGCGTCTGTGCCATACTCCCTGCTTTAGAACTGCCTCTTTAACCTGCCTCAACCTGCACATTTGGAATAAATCCACGGCGCGCAGTTGATCAGCTCCACGTAATTAAATCTGTAGAGGACCATTTCCTCCCGCGCTGTCCAGTGCCCGCTCTCCTCATCCCCCGCTCGGAGTTTGCAGCTAACGAGAGTGATGCTGTAATAGATTTTGGTTCTCCATCAAACACGTTTTTCCTGTTTGGCAGAGCAACAGGACTGCTGTTGTTAATCCCCTTTTTCCCCAGAGCGGCCGTAGCACGAGGGGGCATTTCTGCCCCCCAAAACGGGTTTCTCTCATCAATAACGGCCGCAGCTTCGCTGTCGCAACCTCTCCCTGACACCGGGGCTCTCGCGAGTGACCCGCTCCTCGCCTCCCCTGGGTGCTCCTGCTCTGACCCTCTGCCCCTCCATCCCCTTGCAGAGGAGAAGCCGGGGGCCGACAGCGACGCGGAGGTGGAGAAGGTGCCCGAGGAGCGGCCGGTGGCAGCCGCCAGCCCCAGCGGGGAGGACGCGACGCCCCGCGGCAGCCCCCGGTGCCTGGAGGAGCGGGGCAAGGAGAGGCACAGCCCGGAGAAGGTCAAGGATGGCGCTTCCCCCCGGGAGGGTCCTGGCGAGGGCCTGTTCGGCACGCGGGGCCTGGAGAAGGACAAGGTGGAAGGACGGAGGAAAGAGACGGAGCCGGGCAAGAAGGACACGGAGGGCGGTGGGCTGGGCAAGGAGGCCTTCGCCCCGCTGATGGTGCACACGGACAGCCCCCCGCACCTCAGCGCCGGGCACCTGCAGAGCCTGGCGCTCTCCGGCCTCCACGGGCAGCAGTTCTTCAGCCCGCTGGGCGCTGGGCAGCCCCTCTTCATCCACCCGGGACAGTTCGCCATGGCCCCCGGCGCCTTCTCTGCCATGGGCATGGGACACTTGCTGGCCTCGGTGACCGGTGGGGGCAGCCTGGAGAACGGAGCCCTCTCGTCCGCCCCGGGCGCAGCAGGGACGGCCACCCCCTTCCCTTTCCACCTCTCCCAGCACATGTTGGCCTCTCAGGTAAGACCCTGCGCCTGTCCTGCATCCCCATCCCCATCCCTGCTGTCTGGTTAGGCCCTGGGACCTCCTCTCCCTGTCTTCCCAAAAGGCACCCTGAATGAGGGGAGGACTTTGAGGATTCAGGCCAGGCCTGGCCAGCGTCACCCCCCTGTGGGGACATGCAGGGTGTCCCCAGTGCAGGAAAAGTGCTGTTGGTGCCCCCAGCCTCCCCCAGGCCCTCTCCAGCCCCTGGGGACAAGAGGGTGACACCCCTGACATTGCTGCCTGGTGAGGGACATTTAGAAAGTTGGCCTCAGGGATGATTTGAGGAGGAATCTTGATTTTTTTGCAGCTGCCATGGCTCTTCCATAGGCAAGGGCAGAGTCAGGAGCTGTGGCCCTGCCTGACCTGGCTGTCCCCATCCAGCATCCCACCATCTCCCTGTCAGCTTTGAAACAGCTTCCACAACGTCTGGGCTTGTGCTGCCTTTCCCATCCCCTCTGATGAAATACATGAAGATGTCTTTGAACTCCCCTAATTTATCGATCCTGCTTAACAATGTGTTTTAATGTGGTTAAAGGGCTGTGATGCTGCGCAGATGAGGGCACGCAGCATGAGGGAGGGGACGGGGCAGGCCTCGGAGAGGGGTCTGTGCTCGGTGTCACCAGCCTGGGTCGGTGTGGGGTGGATGGGGACCCCCATCCCTCAGCCTGTTCCACACGGATATCCCCGCGCTGTGTTTTTGGGGCGACACTGGGGTGTCCCAGCTCTGCCTTGGCTTTCTTGGGGGAAGGCAGCTGAGGGGGAGCAGGAAGGAGGGGGGACACAGGGGGGCATCACCACAGCTCTGACCGCTGTTCCTCTCTCCACAGGGAATCCCGATGCCCACCTTCGGCGGACTCTTCCCCTACCCCTACACCTACATGGCGGCGGCAGCGGCGGCCGCCTCGGCCATGCCGGCCACCAGCGCCGCGGCCGCGGGGCCGCTGTCCCGCAACCCCTTCCTGGGCAGCAGCCGCCCCCGCCTGCGCTTCAGCCCCTACCAGCTGCCGGTCACCATCCCGCCCAGCACCAACCTGCTGACCACCGGCCTCCCCGCCAGCCTCAACCCCGGCTCCGAGGGCTCCAAGGCGGGCAGCAGCCGCGAATCCAGCCCCCTCCCCGAGGTGCCCCTGCACAAGGGGGGCAGCCAGCGCCCCGCCGCCTCCCCCAAGGGCTCCCTGAAGGAGTCCCTCAATGAACTGCAGAACATCCAGAGACTGGTGAGCGGGCTGGAGAGCCAGCGGGAGCTGTCACCCGGCAGGGAGTCCCCCAAGTGACCGGCGGGGCGGGCAGCGAGCCCTCCCGGCGGGGCGGAAAGCACTGGTATTTTGTACAGCACAGTATAAATATTTATTGCGGAGCGAGGGGCGGGCGCGGACAGGGAGCGGAGTGCTGGAGCAAAGGGATGGACCCCCCCGCCGGCCAAGAGGACCCACCACCCCAGAGCCAGGAGGGAGCGGTCAGAGCGCGGGGCTCGCCTGCCCCTTCAGCTGTGGGGTTGGGAGCGGCTCCCCCCACCTCCAGCGAGGCCACGGAGCCCCCAGGACCCCCCGTTCCCCCCGTTCTGGGCACTGCGCAGCTCGAAGGGGGGTAATGAGCCCACGTGGAGACACCTGATGGACCGGGCGACTCCGACTCCATCCCCAGCCCCGACCCCGGGCGGGTGAGAGGGGCCAAACTCTCAACTGTGCAAGGGAAGGGGGAAGGAAAAAATAATTAAAAAAAAAAAAAGAAGAAGAAGAAGAAGAAAAAAAAAGATATAAGAAAGAGAAGATGGAAAACAAACCGCCTCGGCAGCCACCGTGCAGAGCGGGCACGGCGGGGGAGCCTCGTGGGTACCTGGGCAGATATTTATGAAATAAATGGTAATTTGTGTAAATAAGCTATAAGGATCCCAGAATATGCAAATTGGTATTAATTTATTCAGAGTTGTACATTGGTGTGTACATAATATTTAGAGTTTAACTCATCGCATTTAAGGGTTTTTTTTGTTTTGTTTTTGTTTTTTTTTTCATTTTACATGAACATATATATTGTAAATGAAAACTATTTAGCTCTTTGTGATTGAAGGAGATATTGGTTTCTCTAACTGTGTTTTAAAATATTGTTTATCCCGCCTGTTCTCTAGGACAATCATGTGCCACCGGTAAAACGATTTTTGGATTCACTGAAACTAAGAGTTTTCAATCCTTTAATGGACTTTTGCGAGAAAAAAGAAAAAAAAGCAACCAACAAATCCAAAACTTAACTAAAATATTGCTACAGTGCGGGGTATAGAGAATGCAGGAATAAACCTCAGGTTTTTATTTTTCACTCCAGAACAAAAAAAAAAAAAAAAAAAAAGTATAATAAATTTAAATATCACAGGACTGTGCTCTATATTTGTTTTAAAATAAAAAGAAAAGATACATGATTTGCAACGTGCTGGTTACTCGGGTATCTGTCTGTTCAGTTTTGATGAATTCTCACATCTTTCAATAAAAAAAAAAAAAATCTACTCGGAGAAGTCCTGCCGGCTCCCGCCTGTTTCATTCCTGTCGGGGCCGCCGCTCCTCCGCAGGTGCGCAGCGCTGGGAGCCGCCCCCTCCGGGCTGCGCGGAGCTTCCGCAGCCGAGCCCCTATTTAATGGGGAAAGCAAACGCGCCGGCGGAGCGCTGCCAGGGGCTCTTGGGGCAGGGGGGCCCCTCCGCCGGCTCTGCCCGTCGGGGATCGCTGCCTTCAGAGCCTTTACCGGCCCCGTAAGGCCCCGGTGCGGGTGGAGGGGGCGCGGAGGTGCGCACGGGACCTGCCGGGGGTGGCGGGAGGGATGCGGCACCGGGAGCCTGTCCGCACTGTCCCGCGAAAGCAGAGCCAGGTGCCGTCCCCCCGTGCTGAGGGGATGAGCATCGGTACCGGCGCGGACGGGGGAGCTCCGGTACCGGCGGGGCCCGGGGTGCGCTGGTCATACTGGAACCGCTGGGGAGGGGGTGACCGGGGCACAGCGGCACCCTCGGGGCCGGGGAAGGGGTGACCCGGGGACGGTGAAGGAGCGACCCGGGCACGCCGGTACCGTCGGGGACGGTGAAGGAATGACCCGGACACGCCGGTACCGTCGGGGACGGTGAAGGAATGACCCGGACACGCCGGTACCGTCGGGGATGCGGCTGGCCCGGAGAGGGGTCCCCGCGTCTCCCCGCCGCGCCCGGAGCCGCTCGGGGCGTCGCGGAGCTCGGCCGCGGAGGACGCGAACAGCCCTTTTCCTCACCAATTACCCTTCTCCCGTTCCCGGGAAGATTTACGGCCCCGGTGGCGGCGGGGGCGGGGGCGCGGCCCCGTCGGGCCGGAGCTGCAGCGCCGGGCGCGGGGCTCCCTCTGCCGGTGCCGCCGCGCACCCTCCGCCCCGCGGCCCCGACGGTCGCGGCTCCTCCTCGGCCTCCCCCACGAGCCCTCCGGGGGGGCTGCGGGCAGGGAAGGGGCTTTGGGCCACCCACCCCCGGACACGCGTCGTGGCTGTGGCTGAGGGGAGATGCTGGCGCTGGGTTCCTCGACGGCGGGAGAGGAGCCGCTGCCTCTGTGAGGGGAGTGAGGCCATTTCCGCCGGCGGGGGGGGACCGGCAGGGTGGGAACGGCTTAACCAGGAGCAGGGAAGTGTAGTGACTAAAATTAGGCTTGTTTCCGAATAAACATCACTCAGGATGAGTAGCGATTTAATAGGCTCTATTTTTAGTGAGGGGGCACAGCGGGTGCCAATGTGGGAGATCTCCTGGTCCTTTCCCCCTCCAATCCAACTGGATTTAGGCTAGGCTGGCTGGGACAATCACAGTGGGGAGATGGTGGCAGTGCTGCCAAACATTCCGGGGACCCCCATGCCGGGTTCCTGCCATCCTGGTGGGTCAGGGTCAGCCACATCACCCATCGTGGTTCTGAGGGATAGTGAATGTTTAAACCATTTCCTTCTTGGGGGCCAAGCCCTGGTGCCAGTGGGACATCCCAACCTGCCCAGTGAGCACAAAGCTGCTCTTCACTGGAGAGAGGAAAAGCGTTCTGTGCAGAGCGTAGGTTCACGACGGTGACCCCAAGGGAGAGTGCCCGAGGGCAGGGAGCAGGGCCTGGGCCCCCCCAGGCAGGGGGTATGGGCAGTGGGGTGTTTCGGCAGGAGCCAAGCTGCTCCAGGCCTGCCCTGGCCAAACCCAGGCTCTGAGAAACCCTATTCAAGCAGCTCGATGAGCAGCTACCGATTAGTCACGCACTGCGCTGGGATTATTTTCCTCAGCTATGAAAAGGCTCTGGGAGGCCTCGCAGGGGCACACCCGGCACAGCCCCCACATGGCTCTGCTGCTCTGCACCCGGCAAAACCTGGCTTGGCCATGGTCCTGTGGGCACTGTCGAGTCATGAAAATAAAGCTCTGGGTGTTCCAGTGACCTCCAGGGCTGGCGTTTAACCAGCAGGTTACGCTGGTGCCATGTCACCAACGCAGTGAGATCACTGAACACCGAAGTTTCCACCAGGGCTAGTGGTGAATTTTGAATTTCTTTTAGCAAAATGCACAAGGTGCTTGGCCAGACACTAAAAATAGCATTCTTGCCCTGAGGGTTTCGTGGGCCTGGTGGACAAACCCTGGCTGATTTGGCTGCTGAGCTGCTGCGAAGCACAATAGTGCTGCTGGAACAGCTCCACGGGCAGCTGTTTGTAAACAGGAACGTGGATTCATGCCAGAGAATCTCGCAGCCCCATGGAGGGGGGATGTTGCCACAGGTCCTGTCCTTGTGCGGCCCAGCGGTGGCTTTGCAGGACCACCCAGCCCTCGTCTGGGCTGCGGGGCTGTGCTGCTGGCCCTGTGCCCGTGCGTGTTATCCCAGAGCCACCGTGCACTCCCCGAGCACGTTGGGTCATGGATGCAGGGCAGAATAATGGAACCATGGAATGGTTTGGTTTGGGAGGGACCTTAAGGCTCATCTCACTCCAATCTCCTGCCATGGGCAGGGACACCTTCCACTATCCCAGGCTGCTCCAAGCCCCATCCAGCCTGGCCTTGAACGTTTATTTCCTGGGATCCACAACTTCCCTGGGAAACTTGTGCCAGTGCCTCATCACCCTCACAGAGAATAGTTTTCTCCACACATCTAATCGAAATCTCCCCTCTTTTAGTTCAAAACTCTCCCCTCCCACCAGACAGGCAGGACCCCTGTCTGTCTGTGTAAACAATCACTCTCCATCTTTTCATAAACCCCCTTTAAGCACTGAAATTTGCAGAAAGGGCAAGAGAGGTGTTGGCACCTCTCTGCAGGAACCCAGGCTTTGACTGCTGTGAAGGCTGTGGAAATAGGGCTTTTTGTTACTGCTGAGTGGGGTTTATGGGAGTAGACACTGCACAGCCCAGAGGAAATGCAGATGGGCAGCATCCTGAGAATGATTCCACGGAGCTGGGCATGCCATGGTGGGTCCTGCCCCACATCGGGAGCCCCCCCAGCCCTGGGGGCTCCCAGGGCCTGTCGGTGCCACACGCGCGTTCCGATCCCCCATTTGAACATTTCAGTGAGCGTCGGCCCCTCGGCCAGCCCGGGCCGTGCGACTGCGGGGCGCGGCCGTCGGTGCAGAGGAGCCCCGGTCCGATGGGGCGGGCGGTGCGGTGGCAGCTCTTTACGCCGGGCTGGCGCCGTGCTGCCGCCGCGCTGCCTCCGCGCCCGGGACAAAGCGGAGCGGGCCGAGCCCCGGCCCCGGCTCCCAATTAAGGCCCCGCCGGCGCTGCCCCCCGCGGGGCGCAGGGGCGGGGGGCGATCAGCCGCGGTCACGGCCCCGGAGCCCCAATTACCCGCGGGGCCGCCGCTCTGTCTGCGCCTCCCGATCGCGGATCAATAGACAAAGGGCAGCGGCGGGACCCCGGCGGAGCCCGGCTCGCACAGACACACCCCCGTCCCCAGCGAAGCCTCGCCCCCCACCCCGGCCGGGCATCCCCGCGCACCGGCCTCACCTGTGCGCTCGGGGCCCGCCGCGGCCCCGCACCTGCGCCCCGAGGGGATTTACGGGGCTGCGCTGGGACCCCTCCTCCCTCCCGCCCTGCCGGTGGGGCTGAGCCCTCAGGGGGCGTCCTGGAGCCCCGGTGTGGAGCACAGCTGGTCCCGGCAGCAGCTGGCTTGGGTGAGCCTCGGTCCCCCTTGCCCGCTCCAGGGCTTTTCCCCTCGGAGCCTCTGCCCGGGTCCTTCCTCCAGGCAGCGGCATCTCACAGGTTTCTTGACCCCACTCATCCGGTTCTGGACCGTTGTGCCCCCGGGGGGACGGTCCTTGTCCCGGGCCGGGGGTGCGGGGAGGACACAACAGCCGTCCAGGTTCTGGGAACCCAGAGACACTTTGATCCGTGCGGGTGTCGAGGAGGAGGAGGAGGGGGGAAGTTTAAAAACATTATCAGGGAAAAACCAGCTGTTTATTTTGATGCGAAGCCGGTTCTTAGATGCAGGCAGCTTTTGCTCCGTCCTTGCTCTGAGGCAGGGTGGGAAAGGGGAAAGGGGAGGCTCTCGGTTTATTCCGGTTGTTTACAGCGCCGGGTGATGGCGAGGGAGAGCCGGGTCTGTCGCCCCTCGGCGCCCGCCCGGGCCCTTTCCCAGGCCTTCCCCGGAGCCGCGCCGGGAAGGGAGGAGGTGCGGCCGCGCCCCGACGGTGCTCTCTGTTCGGGACATCCGACGGGAGGCACCAGAGGCTCCGCTGCTCTCCTCGGGGGTCCAGACCACTCCCAGCCCTCGCCGAAGGGCAGCGGCACCTCTCGGTTCTGGGGAAAAAAACCAACCAAACAAAAACCCCGGGGTTTTTCGTTCCCTGGGTGTTCCTCGGCCCCGGAGCATCCCAGCCCCGGCCCGGCCGTGCCCGGCGCTACCCCGACATCGGCCACCAGGTGGCGAAGTGGCCGCGCCGAGGGGGCGGCCCCGGGGGGGTGGTCGGTGTCGGGGTCCCCCGGGGGCTTCTCCGGGGGGATGGTCGGTGTCGGTGCTCCTCGAGGGATTCCCCAGAGGCAGCAGCCGCTGCCGGTGCCAGCATCAGTGATCCCGGGGGTCTGAGTTCCTGCAGGCCCCCCCCCCCCGATGTGCCCAGCCTCTGGTGCCTCTGCCCCCTGCTCTCACACCCTGTGTCCTGCCCCCTGCTCTCACACCCTGTGTCCTGCCCCCTGCACTGCCACGTTGCACCTTTCGGGGGGCTTTTGTGTGGGTTTGCGTTCACTTTTTCTACACCTGTGTTCTTCCGAAAAGGCTCACTCTGCTGCACCTGCAGAGCCCCTCAGAATGCAGTCAGTGCTTGCTCCAGGGCACCTAAGCCCCAGCAATAATCCAGGAGCAGTGGTGCTGTGTCCTCTGCCCACTGGATTTTATATTGCCTGATGAAGTCGTGCAGGAGAGGCTGCTCCTCTCCCTCCTCGAGCTGGCGTTGCTGTAACTGGTGACGTAGGCACAGGTACATCTGTCCTTCGCTTCCCATCGATTCCTGTAAATGGTCCTTGCCTCCAGCCTTGGGCCTGGCACACTCGGTAATTCTTCGAAAATAAGATCTAATTAAAGTGAGACAGCGCTGCCGAGGGACTACCTAATTGTCTTTGCAAAATGACCTTGTGGAGATCTTGGCTCGGTTCCCAGCACAAAGGTGTTGTCAGTGCAAAACCCTGTGCGGTTGGGGGGAACCTGTTAAAGACTTTTGGGAAATAATTCACCAGGCTGGGAAATAATGAGCTGGTGGAGACACTGCAGTGCTGCTGTCCCTGCTCTGCTGCATCCAGGCCACGTCAGGCCTCGGGGACACCCTCGAAGCAGCTTTAAAAGAGGCAAATTATCTGCAGTGGGGTTCAGCCAAGGCCAATACCAGCAGGATTTCCTGGGGTTTCCCTCTCTACTCCCCCACGTGCACTTTCTCCCCACATCCGTGAGAACGGAAGGTAGTTTGGCTGCTAGAGCCTCGAAAGCATCTGAGGTCCCGGGATGACGGACACAGATGTGTCCCCAGCTCTGAGCTCATCCCACCCCATGCCCACTTTGTCCCACTCGCTCTGGAGGTCCTGTTGGGCACCGAGGGCTGGCTCCACGGGGGTGAGACACAGCGCTGGGAGGGGAGTGTGTCACAGGCCCCCCCCACACGCCCCTCATTCCTGCAAAACCCTTCATCCCTGGGAAGGTTTAGCGACAAGACCTCTCCCGCTCTCCCAAGGCAGCAGGAGAGCCAGCCTCCACGAGAGGGAGCATTTGCAGGGATTTTTGTTCCAGCTGGATTGTTTTGGTTTCCCCCGGTTGTTTCCAAGCGGAATACCCATCCCTCTATGTCGGGCACAGCCTCACACTGACAGGCCCGGCTGTCTGAGCCCTTTGCCTGCATAAAATGCCCGTTTTCTTAGGATGGGAGAGAACTGGGCAGAAATCTCGGCTCTCCTGAGAGAATTGTCGTGTTGTCATAGTGCCACGTGCTGTGCTTTGGTGCCATGAGAGGAATCCCGCTCTTTCCCTGGTTGGCTGGCAGGGTCCTGTTCCACGTGAACAGGAGGATGGAGGGTATTTTCCTCCTTTTGGCCCTATTGAAGAGGAAAAGGAGTCCCTCTTACTGGGGTGACTGGTGAGTGTTGTGACTGGTCTTGGTTGAGTGTGGGGCAGGACACGAGTGGCCAAGCAAGGACCCCACCACAGGCTGGAATGTGCTTCCTTGCTTGAGCAGGTCCCCCAGGCAGGGATGGTTGCAGGGACCCTGACCCTGGGATACCCCAGTGTGTCTCCTTGTGGCAAAAAGTGGCTTTTTCAGCTCACCCACTTGCCCTGTGACCTGGGGTGGTTTTCTGGGGCCCCATTTTAGGACTGGAAGGGCAGCTCCCACTACTCCTGTCTCACTGCTCCCCTCTGCCACCCCCAGTCACTTTAAGCCCCCACTAGTGACTGTGATCCTTCTAGAATGGGAACGGGCTGTTTACAATTTCCCAAGTGACTCTGCCACAAATCCAAGGCTGAAACTGCCACTTGTGGGGGGCACAGGGTCACGTCTGGGTGCCTTGGTGGCCACGTGTGCTGTGGGTGGTTTGCAAGAGAGATGCACGACCAGCCTGACCCCTGGGAGGGGACCTGGTCCTGCCTCCCCCTGCCCTCCCTGTGCATCCCCGGAGCCGGTGAGAGCCCAGACTACCCTATCTGCAAACTGCAGAGCAGATTATCAGCGAGTGTGGCTGAGATTAAAGACCCACAGTTATGTCTGGTTCCCCCAGAGCCGGGGAGGCCGGGGCTGAGTTCGGTGCAGACTCTTTGGCACCGCGAGGCTGATTACTGGGGTAACCTTTTCCTTGGCTGCGAGGAGGGCTCAGACAATGTTCAGTCAAGAAAAGAAAAAGGAAAGGGAACACACAACAAGAACAACAGTTTTCTCCACCAGGGTGGTGGGAGGAAAGTCTGGCTCAGCCCTGAGATGCCACCAGTTTGTGCGAGCTGTGACCTGTGGGGCAGGGAGTGAGTTTCTGTGGAGGGTTTGTCCCCGTGGGCTTCTTCAGCAACCATTTGCTACTGTAAATTCTTGATTGGGAGCCCAGTGAGAAGCCCAGAGGTGGTAGATTTGCAGCTGCAGGATGCAGGAAGGCTCCGGGGCTGCTCCTGCTTTGCTGTCCCAGCCGCACGTGCCCTGCGGGGCTCGGGCGGGTGCAACACGTGAGCCACAGCGCCTGGTGCTGCGCAGGGAGGGCGGCCTCGTCAGAGCGGGGCGAGATCTTTTCTGAGAGCGCTCTGGTTGGGAGAAATGGCAAAGATTTCTCTGTGCACCGCTGTATTCTCCCAGGCAAAAATGTGTGCCCAGCCGCCGTGAGCAACCCTCAGGCTCTGGGGCGTGCGTGAGGCCAGGCCGGTGGGAGCAGATAGCCCTGGCCAGCCAGAATGGCTTAACGGGCTTAGTGTGGCGTTGTTCTTATAAACAATCACATGAATTAGCACAAATCTCATTAGATCCGTGCTTCTCCCGGCCTCCTGTGTTCCTAATGCCAGGAGCAGCCCCTCGCGGGGGTTCTGTGCAGGCTACGAGTGAGGAACTCCTTTCCAGTGAATTCCGAGCTGGTGCTGTGGGTGCTCAGCTGCATCCCTGGGGAGCATTTCGGGCTTGCCCTTCCCAGAACCATTTCCGATCAGCTTAATGGGCAGGAGAGCAGAAATCTAATGGGTGAAAAGCCATTTGAGGTCCTTGGGTGCTTTAAACCTGATTTAAAGCTTTGGCTGCCCTGTTAGGGGAGTGATGGTGCCCGGGGGTGTTCCCTGTGTCTCCGCCGTTGAGCAAGGGGCACGTGGTGATGTCTCTGCTCCGATGTGGGGCCGTGGTGCTCAGACCCAGCAGCCCTGCTCTCTGTTGGCTCTTGCTCTTGCCTGGCTGGTGGCCTGGCACTGTGTGGAACGGGGCTGTCTGGCAGGGTTTTATAGTGTGCCATTAACAGTTTAGCAGCGGAGGTGGTCGGTGCCCAGAAAACGTGGGAATTGCAGGTTTAGCCTGGAGTGCTCTGGGAAAGGGGGTGATTTTTCTCCCGTTGGTGCTGTGCATGCCTGCTGAACGCTGCCCAGGAGTGGGCAGTGACAGGCCTCTGTGTCTCCCGCTTCCCCTCCCGAATCGCTCCGAGAAGCAACACGGGAGTGTCCCTTTTTCCAGAGCCACAGCTGCCCCTGGGGTGAAGCACCTTGGCTGGTGCTTCAGGACCAGAGTTGGGCCCCTGGGAGTCGTGGCAGGAAACGCCACGGGAGATTTAACGATAAAAAATAATGTTTTTTACATCTCTGCTGAAAGTCTGATGCCGTTTCACCTCTCGGAGGATGCGGGATGTGAGCAGCGCAGGACTGGGGCAGGCAGCAGAGCTTGAGAAAGCGGCTCCCCAGGGACGCGGTCTCTGGCGGAGCAGCCCGGGATAAGCGAGCATGAGAAAAGCAGGCTTAGCCCTCCAGTCACCCTTTAGATGCGTTTCCGGCCGCTTTTCATCTCACTCCGAGTTTAAAAGCCATCTTATTCCAGCCCCGACGCTGCCGCCAGTCTCGGCACGGCTTCAAAGCGGGGCTGTCTCCGGGCGGCCCGGGGGGAGCGGCGCGGGCAGGAGCGGCAGGGCCGTGTCCCCGTGTCCCCACGGCACCTGCCAGCCCCACGGGAGCCAGGACACGGCCGCTGGGAGGGTCTGGCCTCCAGCAACCCCCGTGTGTACCGGGAGTCTGTTCCCTCAGCGTGTTTGTGGCCGCCCAGGAAAGTGTGGTGGGACAGGGCTGCGTGTGGGGGACATGGCAGGAGCGCCCTTCCTCCTGGACCCTTTTCGTCCCACTCGTAACCTCGTTCCTGCAGTGGGCAGCGGGGCCACTGCTAAGCCAGGGGCCAGTGACCTCTCTTGAGTTTTGCATCCCCTTTTTCCATTCCCACTTGGCTAAACTTCCTCTTCTCCCCTGCAGCGCTCTGTGGTGTGGCCAGGGACAAGCAGCAGGAGTGGCTGGTGACACCCACTGTCACATACCCAGCGCTGGGGGAACACAGCGGGTTTCACAGACTGTGGTTGTGGAGTTTGGCATTTAGACCACCTGGAAAGAAGAGGACGGTGGGTGGTGCAGCGCCCAGGAGAGCTGTGACTGTGTCGGCCTTCAGGGTCGTGGTTGTGCCTGTCACAGCTTGGGTGGTGCTGGTGGATCCCCAGCTGTCACTGGGGTTCTCCTGCATCCAAGCAAAGGCTGAAGGTGGGATCTGCTCCTTCCCAGGTCATCCACAAGTGATTAGACCCCAAAAGTGCTCTGAGCAGGAGCTGGAGGATGTGAACCTCGTGCTTTAGGCTGGAGGCATCAGCTGAATTCAGCTGACGGCAATTTATGTGGATTTACTGGAAGGACTCTTGAATCCATCAGTCGTATTTGCCCTTGATTTTTGGCTCCACCTCAGGTGAGAAGTAGCAGATATGCAGCACACTGTGGTACAAGCAGTGTCTGGCCTCTGGGAACACACTCCCAAACCCCCCCTGGGCATCATGGGGTGTGTTCACTGCCCTAAAGGAGCAATACGGGCAGTGCCAGGGCAGGTGTGGGGGAGCAGAGGGGCCAAGTGGAGTCAGGATGAGCCACAAACCTCCCCAGATGGAAACGTGCTGCCCAGACTCTTCTCTCCTTGGCCTTTATTTGTTTGCCAAGCACCCAGATGCCGTTCTCCGGTTTTTCCAGGAGTTTTTGCTTCCGCAAATCTGTCGGGAGAAGTGCACTCGCTGCTCGGTGACAAAACCCGTTCTTGAGATGGAAAAAGCTCTTTTCAAGGAAAACATGACATTTCAATGGAAAAGTAACTTTGCATGCTGTTTCTAATTTTAAAGCTTTGCCTTGGAATGCTCCCATAGACTTTGAAATCAGAGCTGGCTCTTATGCTTTCCAGGTTTTATCCACCTTCCCCATATAATTTCAAATTGCTCCCTCTGTTAACGAGACAATATTAATTCTGCCTCGGTGGATTTTGTGTAGACTGCTTCCAAAGTGCAGTTTCCCTTATCCCATCCCTTTTTTTTCCCTCTGTTTTCTTTCCCCCAGCTCTAGGCTATAAATACCTTTAGGCCAGACTGTGGGAACAGCACAAAGCTCTGTACCTGGCTGATGCCTCCCGAATGGATGAATGAACGCATGTGCTTCCCGGTATTGCTCCCATATTAAGATTAACTCTTAAAGCCACATGCTTCGGATTAATGCACCTACTCATTCCTAAAGCATTTCATCTCCATTAAACGTGCTAGCATTAATTTCCCCCCTGTTAATCTGACCCGTGCCACGAGGGAGGGACGCCGGTGGGTTTTTCCCCCCTCTGTTCCGCGTAGTCCCTGTTTGTCCTCACTGATCTCAACTCTTTTAAAGCAGGGGAGCAAAACCAGGCACGAGCCAAGCGCTGCTGGCGCCAGCAGAGGGAAGGCGAGAGCAGAGATTTTGCTTTTCCCCACTTTGCAGTGAATTTCAGGAGAAGGGGAGAAATGGCTACTGGCTTGTTTCTATTATTATTTCCCAAAATAAGAGCGATGTGGTCAGGCTGATAATGACAGTGGTGTCAACAGCGATCGAGGCAAGAGCAAGCCAGAAGCGTCAGGTGAAGCAGAGGGGCAGGCAGAGGCTGGAGGGATCTCCCTATCCTTTGTCCCCCCAGTCTGGAGGCTGCCAAGAGCTGCATTTCTCCTGCAGCACCCCATGTCATCCCCCTGCCACCGCCTGCTCCCAGCCCTCTTGGCACTAAGGAGGTGGCACTGAACCACTGCACTGGTGGCCAGATCGTCCCGTGGGGCCCGAGGCTGGATCCTTCCACCCCCTGTGGCACCGCTGACCCCCCCAGCCCTCTCCTTGGCACAGCTCCTGGCAGCGCTCTGGGAGAGCAGGGGAGTATTTACACTGCAAGATGGTATCGTGGTGCAGCTCGAGCTGCCCCTCGAGGTGAAGCACAAACAGGTTCCCTTAAACAGGGTCACCCCTTTTAACAGGTTTAAGTGGGTTCCACCGTAAAATGAATTTATTTCAACAAAACCTTTTTTGATAAATTAAACCAGCACCGCTCTGTATATAATTTCTATAAACAATCTCCTCTAATGTTTATCTAACCTGGGCACGCAGAAACTCTCGCACGTTAAATATTAGATGAAAAGGGGCTATGAAAACTTTAAATAATTTCTTTTCTTTTCTTTTAAAGCAAGAAAGCCAGCGTACCATGGGAAAATACTTTGCTGCTGTTGAGCTGAGGGTCTCCTGGCTTTTGCCAAGGGTGAAGGGAGACAAACCCCTTGTGCTGCCATGGGTTTTTGTTGGGATTTTGTGTTTCCAGGGCTGTAGCACAAGGCTTGCTGGGTGCCACCCATCCGCCCTGTGCAGCTGGAGGTGTGATGGTTGATCTCCTGTGTCACTTTTGTGGGGTCCTGGGAAGTTTGGGACTCTTATTAATTCGTGAATTAATGATAGAGCATTAATTAATTAATGTATTAATTAAAGGACTGCATCCAACCCTATTCCAGGTGCTGCTTTGGGAGAGCTGAGAGCCGTTTGGGAGTTGAAGTGCTGCAGTGCTGTGGTGGTTCAGGCCGTGCTGGGTCACTTGCTGAGTGATTTGGATGCTTTCCCTCGATCACCCTGATGGCAGAACACCCTGGAAAGATGGACATGACTTTGGTGAGAACAAACTGTCTGGCTCATAAAAGAGAGCTGAGGTGAGTGAGAAATCTGCCTGCAACGAGGGGAAAATTTGCCTGCTGGGGGATGTGTAGGTTTGAGTTTGGGTGAGTTTGTGCTGTTCACCCCTAGAAAGAAGGAAGGGGTGAGTGGGAAGGACCTGTTGCTGCAGAAAGCCCCAGCCTGGACAAAGCATCACTCTTCCAGCTTTGCTCCTTGTGGGCGGGTCACTCCATTGCCTCAACTCCTTCTTGGACTCTTGTAGCAAAGATCTTAATCCTAAGCAAAGTCTTTGCTGCATCTGACTTCTTCCTAAGAGTCACTTTTGTCACTGTCTTGAGTCCAAGTGCATAGAAACTCCTTCTCCTTTGATCAGGGAGAGCCTGGAATGAGCTCATGTGTTTCTTCAGTGCTTTGTGGATGCTGGGATTGCAGGATCTGTCCAAAATACGTATTAAAAATCAGCTTATCTTCCAGATAAACCCTCAGAAATTCCAGTATCTCCAGGACATGCTTGGAAGTGATTTATTAGTTTTTGCTTTTGGTGTTTCCCTGACACTTTCCAGCATTATTTTTAATGACACTGTGTTACCAGAGATCACTTTTGGTGGATAACACGGTATTTAGGGAGAAACCAACAGCTAAATCTGGTTATCATTGACGTTGCTTATAAAACACGCATAGCAACCAAGATACTGACCATGGCAGTAAATCGAAAATATATTGAAAACATAAAGCATTTTTCCAATTTATTAGTTATATAAAAAAATATCTGGGCATATTTTTTTTTTTCCTCCTTGATAAAAAGCAAGACAGAGAAGCTGTTGTAAGGAAATCTGTTGTAGCAGCGTCGGTCCAAAGGCCGGCGTGGCGAGGAGGGTGAGAGGTGTGCTGGGTTTTGTGGGATTTCAGATAGGAGCCATCCCTCTCTGGGCAGGCTACAGCGGTGCCTGGGGCACTGTTCCGTTGCCAAAAGGGCTTGTGGAGATGCTGACTCGGGGTTTTTGCTATCAGGGGTCCAGGGTGCGGGTTTAGGAGCCGTTGGAGGGCTGGTGGCTTTGCAGTGGTGGCATTAAAACAGGTGACTTCCCCCCCAGAACTGCAGCCCTTCTGGTTCTGGTTCAGGTCACCCCTCCTGCCCCCACAGCACAGCACAATTTGGGCATGTTGTTGGAGGGTTAACCCTGGCAACTGCTGGGTAAGTGTAAAAATATTAATAAGGCTGCCGCGGGTCGCCCTAAAATGGGAATTTATGGTGGTAGTCAAAGCTAATGTTTGGGATCAATGCAACATCCCCTCTCAGAATGAAAAAATAAATTAAACAGACCATCATACAGAGGGTATGTAACCAAATCAATCATATTTATGGCATTTAATCAAAACTTGATTCAGTTAAATCTGTTCCATATGATAGCCTTTGCAGGATGCACACCTTGCCGAGCCGCGCTCTGCTCACCAGAGGGAGGGCTCAGCCCCTGTGTCACTGCACATTAATCAGATTAGGGGTATTAATTTGTGTATGATGCTCTGGGTTTGTGTCCCTGTACCCAGGGAAGTGATCACAAGGCTTTGCTGTGGATAAACAGTAGGTGTTTAGTGACCAGTATCAGGCTCCTGCTGCACGGCCCTGTTTGCTCCCTCCCTGTGTCTGGAGGGTGAGATGTGCTGAAATCTAATTGAAATCTCTCATTAAATCCACCCACCCATCCCTTCAGGAAGGCTCTTGCCACCATCCCACAGGAGCAGGTCCTCGGGAGCAAGAGGTGCTCACATCTCCCTGCCCACCCACACCACCAGACACTGTGTTCCCATCCTGGAAGGAGGGTTTGATCACACAGACCTTCCCTCTGCTCCTGCAAGTCAAATATTAGAATTCTTCCTAGCTGCATATATAATTCACTACATTAATCTTCCCTTAGAACATGCTCCTTCCACAAAGCCCCCTCTGTATTGATCCAACAAAGACAATTATACATTACGGGGGGGGAGGGGGAAACAGCTGAAATATTTGAGATTGGCCCTTCTGTGGGATTTATGACGTGTCTGAACTATAGTGTCTGCCTATTTTTTACTCTAAGCCTCTATGACAGGGGTCATGTCTTCCTCCATATACTGTACAGTGCTGTGCACTCTGATGGGGCTGTATTAAATGCTCAGGGTGATTAATCACGCTGTATAAACACACTTGGGTTGTGTTTGGAGGCGTGCACACGTCTGTGCATCAGTGGTCTCCAGCAACAGGTACCTACAAGTCACTTTGAGGGTCCCGAGCGGCCTGGTCTGACTCTGAGGTGTAGCTGTAGGAGGTTGATCTGGGGACCCCCAAGGTCCTTTCCAACGCAGGTTTGTCCTGCTACCCTGTTTTTCCCAGCCCAGTTGCTTGCAGTGACCTTCCCAAGCAGGAAGCTGTCCTGGGGCGTCTCCAGATGATGCGGAGCACGATTTTGGGGGGCTTTTTGGGTGATTCTCCGCATAGGAACCCATCACCCTGTGCCTCAGGGCTCCATGCCCAGGTTGTGAGGATGCAGGGTGGATGCCCTCTGGGAGAGGGATGGTGTTCTCTCTCCATCCGTACCCCAAAACAAGGAGGCAAAGCAGACAAGCTGAGAACCTCTATGAGTCAGGCCGTGCAGGGAATGAGAAAATAATGAATGGCCAGGATTGAATGTTTGTAAATGTGCGTGAGATTAACGAGCAAAGGCTTCTCCATAACACAGAAGGCATGAAATCAATCCCGCGCTCCCAGAATAATGAGGGAATCAATAGGATTACGAGGTTAAGGCCAGAGTAAACCTGAATGACAGCTGCAAAATAAATTTTATTTGGAGGACGTGGCTGGGGTTAAATGAAACGTAATAAATAATGTAAAGCATTTAAGGGGTGGGGAAATGGCCCGGAGATGTAAGGAAGAACAGAAGGCCCCACGGTCGCTGAATCTGTCCAGTCTGTGTCCACGGCGTGGCTTTGCAGGCGTGTGATGGGTGTGACACACACCATGCCTGGGGCCGGTGGGGTCGTGCCCTCTCCCCTCGGTGTCCAGGACAGGGACAGGAGCAGGGGGCTGGCAGTGGTGCCATCAGGACCCCAGGCTGCAGCAGTGGCACCAAAGCAGGAAGGGATGTGTTGTGTGTGAGCTGTGTGAGACGGTCTGGGATGCATTTGGGGTTCAGCTTGTGGATCCCTTTCCCCCTGTGTTTCTCCTTTGGTGTCCAACTATAAAAAGCTGACGCTGCCTCCGTCCCGCTTCCCACAGGACTCCTGGAGACCTGCTGCAGGGCACGGAGAGCCCAAAGCTCTCAGGGCTCACGCATGCCCCTGTGCACCCATCCTTCAGATGTCTGGTCACTGCAGGGACAGGGACCCCTCTGGCAGCGAGATCCTGAAGCTGTTCCACCTTTGCACCCACAGTGGGCATGTCTCGTCCGGCTCCGTGCCCCAGCAAGCCCGTGGTGTCCTGCTGACCTTGGCTTTGGGGATAAATCCGTGCAGGTGGGTGCAGTGCTGTGATTTCAGGTGCTCGGCACCTTCTCCTGTGCAGCTTTGGGGGGGTGCCTGTGGAAGAGCTCGGTGTCGAGGCTGCTGCTCTCTGAGAGCTCAGACACTTCCGATGCCGCAGTGAAAATTGAGCTGCTCTGAAAAACCGGCCACAGGGGCGGGTGCCAAACCAGTGTGAACGCCAAAGTTGTAATGGTTACACTGATTTTTCCGGCATGATTAACTCCTGGTCCTGCTCCTCCCTGCCAGGGGTTCTCAGGGAAGGGGATTTGGAGTTCTTGGGATGTGGTCAGTGCTTTAGGGGCAGAGCCCAGCCCAGAGAGGTGTCAGCTGCTTCTGCCCCGAGGAAACACATACCCGGCTCTGGAAGGAGCAGTTCCCTGTGGGGGTGGGACAGCAGAGATTTCGCTCTTGAATCAACACGTAAAAAAAGCCTTCTGGGGTTGGTTCCCCTGGATGCTTTTCCACCAGGTTACCCTCTGCCCCAGGGCTGGTTCTCCTGATCAGACCCTGTGTTGGGCTCAGCCCTGCTAAGGACGGCTGGGTGTGCTTTTCCAGTCGTTAAGCTGTGACTGATAGAGCTGTCCTGCCTGCACAATGCACGCTGACAACTGGGAGCCTGGGGGGAGGGCAGCAGAAAGAGGGAGAGGAAGAAAATGCTTTCCAATTTGTCCCCTGGCCAGTGGATGGGTTTTCCCTGTAGGTGGTGCATCCCTGCTGGGGTGGGAGGCTGGGGAAGCCGAGTTGCCTCCTGCCACCCTTCCATTTTTCAGCTGCCTGTGACTCTGTGTGTCCATCTGTCCATCCCAGGCCATTTGATGCAGCTTGATGTCACCTTTTGCTGTGATCTGCACAGGGGGTGCTGTGGGCTCGTGTCCGTGCTGTCACCAGCACAGGCTGTTGATGGCACCACTGGCTGCTGGTAGTTTACCCCTCTGCTGCCTGAGCGTGTGAGAGGAAGGGTTTGCAGACCTCTGCATGTACGGGTGGGTGCCCGTGGCCTGCTCACTGCCTGCCTGCTGCCCACACCCCACTGCGTGTCCCTGCGCACACGTGGGCCTGGTCCAGGGCAGCACCTCCCCATCGGGGTCCTGCAGACCCACCTGCCTCCCACATGAGACCCTTCTGCAACAGGATGCAGAAAAAAAAAAAAAAAAAGCCTTTGAGTTTCCTTTTAATAGCTCTTGTAAATCTTACTTTATGCTAAAGCTAAAGACACGTTTATTACTGTCAGAAAGGAGGAAGAACTGGCGAGTCCCTGGCTGGCTCCAGGCTGGGTGACCTGGGAGGAGCAGAGGGAGCAGGTCGAGGGCCACGGGTATCCCTCACCCTTTGGCACATCTGGGGACACATCAGTGACTCCAGGTGAAAACCTTGGGTTGCTCATGGGGTGCAGACCCCAGTGCCTGGGGCTCTGGGTGCAGCACCCAGAGCTGTGGATCAGGGCTTGGAACCGGGCTGGGGATGTGCCTGTCTAACACCTGGCTGCTTGTTTTCCTCCAGCACCTTTCATGCGGTAAGAAGCCAGGCAGGATGCTTTTAAAAATTTATTTATTTTTTTTATTTATTGTGTTTTTATTCAAAATTTTTAAACCATTGCACAGGCAACCTGAATCCCGAGTCCCAGCCCAGAGGTCAGCAGAGAATTGGCCCTGCACCTGCAACCTGAAACCAGCCCTGCCTGGCTGGAGAGCCTCACGCTGCGCCGCTAATGAAGGGCTCAGGGGGTTGTTTCTCTTTCCCATTTTATTTTGAGATGCTGTTTTGAAGTGCGTGGCCAAGAGTGGGAATTTCATAGGGTAAACAGAAAAGCTGCTCTGAAGTTATTTATTGGTTCTGTTTTTGAGCATGTGGACTAGTATTGATTTATTTTGCAGTGTCTCCAGAGGCTTCTTCAAGGCTAAAATGTAGACATTGCATGTTAGGCCGGGCTAAATACTGGCAGGAAAACGCATTTGGCTCTTTTAATTGGAAAAACATACTCCTTTTATCACCCTGAGGCCAAGACTACCATAGCAGCACAAGGAGGGCAGAGGAATGTATACAAGTGAGAGATGCTCTGGCTCTCTCACTTGCTCAGGGAATTTGGTGGGAGAGGTCCCCACAACTGGCTCTGGGGTCCCACCAGACCCAGAAGGCAATTCCCTGAGGGAAGGCGGGAGCCAACAGCCATTCCAGGTGTGGAAGCTGAGTGTGAGCCTCCTGCTGATCAAACCTGCATGGGTTTTAGGAGCCACCATGGCCAGGCTTGGTCCCAGCTCCAGTTTTGTCTTTGTGAGCTCCTTCCAAATGCCATCAGGGGCTGAGCAGGCTCCCACAGCACAGTGGGGTTGGCTCAGTGCTGGTCCCCAGCAGCTGATGGCAGGGGCTCATTCCAAGAGAAGATGCTCTGCATCAAGATTGGGAGAGAAGTCACATGTGCCAAACTCAGGCCCTGCTACCCCCTGTTTCCAGTCCATATATTTACAACCGTTATTCATCTAGAGAAGGGGATGGGAAGAGAACCTTCATCCCTAAGCGCTTACAGCCCCTGACATCCTCAAAGTGCTTTTCAGCTCCTGTGCTGCTCCTGTGCTGTTTGTGCCCCCTTTTTCTTGGCAGGTTAAGGGACTTGTCCCAGGCCACCGAAGGAGGCAGTGCCAGAGACAGGATGGCTGTTGCTGCTGCCGCAGGTTCCCCTTCCCAGCGCTCCCGAGCCGGTAGTGACCGCGCAGGCGGGATGGAGGTGGGGAGCTCCGCCGGGAAAGGTACAAGCTGAGGTTTAGAAATCATGATGTGTGAATTGAAATGGGAAGCAACGGATCTCGGGAATCACCGCAACTGCTACAAGGTGTTCCTGAAGCTGTCAGCAGCTGAAGCTGCCCGCTCGCCCTGGGTAAACACCGCAGCCGGCCCTCCTCGGAGCGCCGCGAGGCACGGCGGGTCCCACGGGGTGAACCCCCTCCGGGGCAGCAGCGTGGGCCGGGTGGGAGCGGGAGGGAAAGGGCTCCGGAGCGAGCGCCCAGGGAGGGAGCTGCGCTGCCTCGCCCGTGCTGGGGCTCTGGAGCCGAGCCCTGGCTGCGGCGCTCGCTCCTCGTAACTCATCGCGCAGACACCCGCCGTGGGGAGGCAGCGGCGGCCGCGCGAGGGCCGCTGGCCCCGGCGTGCAATTTATGGCTCCGGGGGAAACGGAGCAGCTGCTTCGGGAGCGGAGCAGCGTGCAGGAGGAGAACGCCTGGGGTCAGGGCTGCTGCCCGGTTGCCTCCGCTCAGAGCTCGTCGCTGCCTGCGCGTGGCACGGCCGCGTCCCCGACGTGCACAGGGGGGTGCAGCGGGGAAGGATGAGGAGCAGGTGTGCAGGTGGGTGGAAAACCTGATGTGCTCCTGTCCCACTGCATGTCACAGCTCCTGGCACGGCCTGAGCAGTGGGGAGGTCACCCCCTTCCCACGGGGACGTTCCTGATGCCCTTGGCCACCGGTCACCTCTGTGAGCCGCGTGGAGCATCGGAACGGCCGCGGGCTGGCCCTGTCCACAGCCCCAACACAGTGACACGGGCAGGCGGCCCTGAAACGGCTGACGGAAAAAGGCTGGGTGACCTGGGATGACACGGGTGGCTGGTGAGTCAGTAGGGCCCCAGAAACACGCCCGGTGGGTTGGGACTGCGGAACCACTGCCAGCCCCGAGGGCGGGAGCAGGAGGAAGGGCCCAGGGCTGAGACAGACCTGGTGAGGGAAGGGCCCCATGGGGTTATTCCCAGCCCTTTGCCTGCTCCGTGCCCAAGTCTGTCAGTCATGCCGTGCCTCAGTTTCCCCTCTGTGCAGGGGGCAGTGGTGCCCCTGTCCCAGGGTGCCCAGAGCGTTGTGCTGAGCTTGGTAAGTCCTGGGGCTGAGCGAGCTGGAGAAAAACAAAACTGGGAAACAATGTGTACTTTTGCAAAACCAGACAAATGAGTGCCAAGGGCCATCAGTGCCTGGTGCAGCTGCGCAGGGAGGAGCGTGGAGGATCAGGATTTTGGGGCTGAGTCCCCTTGCCGAGGATACTGAGATCCATGTCAGCCTGAGTCTCCCCACAGTGCCAGCCAGCACTCTCAGCCCTCCTGTTTCACTCACAATTCAAAATAAATAGAGAGAGTGAACATGACCTTGAGTGTATAGTCTAAAGCTTTTAAAACTCTCCTCTAATTCTTTTAACTTCCCGCACATCTATCCTCTGCACCAGCCTCCTCATTTCTCTTTCTCTACAGTAAACTTATACCCTTTCTAAAGTGCCCGGAGAAGACGCTGCAGATGAAATGTTGCTTTAGCTTAATTTCCTATTCCTAACATATGCTTTAATTAATGTCATTTGCTTTGATTTGCTGCCAGCCTGCCAGTGCAGCACTTCCTTCGTTTCGCAACCTTTACCATAACCTTGTGGGAATGAGTATCAGGTGTTCCTGGCTGATTTCATCTGTTTCAGGGCATTTATCTTGAGCCCTGAGGCTTTTCTGTGCTGTGTCAGTGGCACCAGCACAGAGGCAAAACCACAGCGTTCTCCTTCGCTGGAGGTGCTGAGTATGTGTGGTACACGGAGAAGGATGCCTGTGTGGAAAGCACTGACAATCATTGCTTATCCATGCTTTTTGTACTTTCTAGGGATCCTTAGGATGGCCCAAACCCTCCTGGCTGGCCCCTTGACCAGCTGGCAGATGTGCAGCAGCCTTACCTCCACGGGACAAGGTGAGAGATCCCATCGTGGATTTCTCTTCTGTCGTGGTGGTGCAGCAGTGGTTGGGGTCTGGGGCTGAGCCCATTTTGCCCCCTTCCACAGCTGGCTCCCAGGTGAGTGCGGGGAATGGCGGGGCAGAAGCTCCTGGGCTCCCCCTGTAGCTGTGGCTCTTCTGAAGCTCAGTGGTGCAAACCCTCTCCATCCTGCTGCACTCAGCAACAGGGCTCCACGGGAGCATCTCCTGCTGTCCCCACTGCTCCTGCTCCTTCCCAGACTTCATCCTGTTGGGTTATGACAGGTGCAGACTCACCAAAAGGACCAAGAAGCCCCTTTTCCATCGGTCTCTCTGTTTCCACTGCCTGGTGAGACACCTGTGCCCATGCCATTGAACACGGCTGCGGACATGGAATGCCCTCCCTCCAGCTGGAGCTGCCCTGGCCTCTCTGCACCACCAGTCAGTGCCCTGAGCTGTTGTGTGAGAAGAAAAAATGCTCACCTAAGGGGTCTTTTTCCTTCCCTCCTGCTCCTGATGGAGCCAACTTGGTCACCCATCCCAGGCAGAAAAGCACCAGGAAGCTCCCCACGACACTCTGTGACTGCTCTGCTTGAGAGCAGCTCCTTGTGCAGCTGAGCCTGGAGCAAAATTTAGCAATTGTCTCTTCTGGCCCTGAATCACTGGCACTTGCATACAGCAGGCCTGAAATGGCCCCTTTCCCAGACAGCTCCTTAAGCAAGGTTTTCCTGTCTCTTTATTTAATGAATCTCAGCCATCCTTTCTCTCCTTGCTGGAGCCAGAGGCAGATGCTGCTCCAGCATTTCATCCCTCCCCTCTCTGCAGTTTCCCTCCTTCTACCTGCAGCAAATTTGGGGTCCCACAGCAAGTCATGTCCCATAAGGAGGAAATTCCCAGCTTCTGGGCCCCATCCCACTTAGCTATTGTTTCCCTTTCTGCTTTCTCCTGTTGAGAACCTCCCCCAGGAATTGGGGGTATTATCCCTTTTTGCAGCTCTTGCCCCCCCCTTTACTTTGTCCCCGAAGGGGACAAAGACACCCCGAAGGCTGAGCTCTGCTTTCAGAGCAAACCTGTCCCCTGGGTGAGGAGGAAAATGCCCAAAATGGAGAGCAGCATTTGTCCCAGGCCTGGCCCTGCCCCACTGCAGCCCATGGAATGTGTTCCTTAGCAGCATCCCAGGGCAGGAACGAGGCATGGGAGGGATGTGACCGAGCAGGGAGCAAGTCATCACATCCCAGAGGTCAGCTGATGATGTGGGGTGGCTTCATGGTGAGAACCAACCCCGACCAGACAGTTTGCCTCTTTCTGGGAAATGCTCTGGGGAAATCCCATCCTAACATGTTCTGACAGCAAAGGGATACAGGGGGTGAATTTTGACCAGCTTTGCTGACCTGCTTCCTAGGAAGAACCTTTAACTCCTCCTTCCCTCCCTCCTTCCTCACCACCACCAGCTCCCCAGCAGCTCTGTGTCCCCCTGAGGCTGGGGCTGGCCCCGCAGCTCACCCCCCTCATCTGCAGGGCACAAACCTGAGGCAATCTCGATGCCCTTGGAAGCAAAACCCCTCCCCAGGGTGGCCCCTTCCCGCCCCAGCCTCCTGCTGCCCAGACCCCCAGCATCTCCCTTCCTCTCAGCTGCCTCTCACCTCGCCTTCCTCCATCCCCTCGTGCCGCCTCCTCGCCAGCAGCTCCGCATCCAGATGAGTGTTTGTGCCTCTCCCCTGCACTCCAAGACTGCTCACACTGCTCCCCTCTGCCCCTTTAAATCCCTTCCCGCGCTCCCAAAGCCTCACGCCCCTAAATCTGCCCTGGGTGATTTAGCCAGGACCCGGGACAGGACTGATTCCCGGGATGATACATAGCTCTCGTAGGCATCTGGCAAGTGTTTAAATCCTCAGGGCACCCGTTTGCTCCAGGCTTAGTGTTTTCCATAAGCCCGAAAGAGGGGGTATTTCTCCCCCCATAGCTACAGTGCTGAGCCCTGCTTTGCCCCACTCATGCTGTGGGTCTGGCATTCCCAGGAGGATTCCCTCTGGGCAGCACTGTGGTGGAAAGGGACTGGCCAGGAAGAGCTGTAGGCTCTGTTGGGGTGTGGGAGCTTGCATGTGCCAGGCTGGGAGGTGATGGCTTTGCCACTGGCTTGAGGTGATGCTTTTGTCTGAACAGCACCGGGAGTAAACAGTGGGAGTGTGGGATGCAGCCCCCCCTCCCAGGGAATGGGAGGGCTCACCAGGCACTGCTGGCACACACTCATGTGTTGTCTTGCTCAGGATGTGGGTCAGTGGGGTCTGTTCCAATGGTGAGGGTCCACACTGTGACGTTTAAACAGGGTTGTTTGGCCTGACTGGTCCCGCTGATCACACTGTGGGCTCGGGCAGGGTCTACACCCAGCTCCAGGGCAGAGACAGAGTTGGCAGCTGGCTGCCTTCATCCCGCCCACTGGGACTTTCTCACCCAGACCAGCATTTTCCTCTGTTTACCCTGGAGGACAGTGATTTCCCATAGCAATAACCTCCTCCTCATCCCCAGCAGAAATTAAAAAATCACTTTGGGCAGGACTCGCCCCAAGTCCCTCATCCCCTGCACAGGGACGGGTGGGTGAGGCCAAGTGCTCGGTGCAGAGCCATGATGAGTGTGCTGGGCTGGTTTTGCAATACCTTAAGGCAGTTTCTTGCTCTGATTTAAGGCTTGAGACCAGCCTCTCCTCTTTTCTTCCTGCCTGGTGAGAAGTGACTTGCAGTGCTGTCGCTCGGATGTGCCTCTGGTTTCTCGCCCGTAGCCCGTGTGCTCCAGGGCCGCTCACCCAGGAGGTTCCACGTGTCCTCCTCCCGCTCCTCCAAGGTCCCCGCAGGACACTGGGCTGCCCTGGGGCTGCTGTCCCCTCTCCATGCACACATGTGGCTGCCACCCCAACCCCGAGTTCCCTGTGTCCCAGGCTGCCCTCCAGGCCTTGGAGGTGCCGGGGAGCGTGGCACGTCCAGCTGATTGTGTGCCCGGAGCCCCGGACCTGCCATAAGTGCTGGAACGGCGATGGCAGGGCCTGCTCAGCCCCCACCCCACAGCACCAGTTTGGTGGGTGCAGGAAGCGGAGCAGAGCTGTGGCTGCCCTGGCGTTTTGCAGCCAGGCTGTGGAGAAATCACAGTGCTCCGAGCGCTGGCCTTTGTTCTGCTTTTGTTTTTCAAACCATCATTCCCATTCCAGCGTGGCTCCATTCGACCGCTCCATCCTCCTCCAGCATGTTGTAGCTTTAGGGCTCTTCTCATAAAAAACCCTAAAATGTAATTGCAAAGTAGACGGAGCAATTTTATTTTTAATTTTTTAAAAAAAAAAATATATATTGAAGTTAAATCAGAGCTTTGGCTGGGAAATACCACTGGGGACTATCTCAGTCTGACGTTCACCAGGGCACTGATCTTTGGACTATTCATTCTTACAAACACCGTTGCCGAGCTCAAGGTAAAGTCTCTTCCATAAAAAAAAAAAAAAAAAAAAAAGGTGCAATGGATCTGAAATGTTAGTTTTTTAGCTGCTACTTTGAAAAAATAGTAAGAGAGCACATTCAAAAATAAAAATCCAGAGCATTTAGACAAAATTAGCATTAGTTTTAAAAGCTAAACCAACCCCACAATTGTTTGCTTTTATTTGTGAAATACTTAAGCTGTTTAAAAATGTCTAGATGCATGAATATTCGTTCACACTTTAATTATTATTGTTACACGTTTAACGGTGCCCGGTTGTATCTCGCGTGTCTTTGCCCGAAATTCCGGAGGGTAAGTACAGTTGGTAGTCTGGGATAAAATGAACAAATATCCCCCAAATATTTAAAAACAAATCGAAATACGGTTGTTCGTTTGATTTACCCAGTTTCAGCGGACCTTGGTGCAAGACTGAGGAGCACATTAGTTTACAACGTCTTAAAACATTCGTTAAAATATTTACTTAACCGTTTAAAACAAAGCCTTAGAGCCTACAGACTTGTCCAGGTTGGGGAGATACATGTGGGTAATTCGACTGAACGATTTAAAAGCAGAGAATCGCTTGCATTTCAAACCGTGCATATTTCCAATACCCCCTTAGTGCACCCATTTTAGGCAGATGCTTGAGATTAAAGGGCTGCACGTCAGCCCGTATCTTACCCACGCTTCCTTGTCATCGTTTCTTTGCGATTAAATTTTGTGTTTTCCTTCCAGCCTAGAAGTGTTTGGTACCAGTCTCTTGGCAAAAGAGCCTGAGGAATGGAAGGGTAAAGAAATATGACCCAGCTGCTATGCACAATGAGGTTTGTAAGTCCTTGTATGGTATAAATAAGCATATTACACAGTTATTAGAAATTTGGCACTGTCGCTCTTTAGAAGCCCGACTCTGATGCTGTGTAATTCCTCACGAGTCCATGCATAACTCAGTATTAGCCTTCCATTCTTCCAGCCTTGTTACTGGCCAAATTCGGCAACTTTTTCTCAGTCCTCATCCATTCAAACCCTTCTCAGCAGTGTAAGCCGGTGAGTTTCCTCTCCAGCCAGTAAATCTATGCCAACCCATGCGGCCGAGGCTCGGTCCTGACTTTCCCCTCGCCTCGCACAGGGCTCGGAGCAGCCGCCGCCGCCGTCGGGGCCGCTCGGCCGCCGGGTATCGTCGGGTGCGGGCTCGGGGCTCGCTTCTCCCCTCGTCTCCGTCGTGTTTGGCAGCTTTTCTCGGGGGGAAGAGAATCAGGTTTTTTGGGGGGAAGAGGAGCCAGTGAAAGGGAGCAGCGGCGGCCGCCGCGGCTGGAAGAGCGCTGGAGCATCCCGCGGAGCGGATCCCACTCGGGTTTTCCCGGCCCGCGCGCTGAGTGTAACGATTGGAGAAAGGCGACAGTAAACTTTTATTAATCGCCGGTGTTTAGGGCCAAGGCATGAGCGAGCTCGGTGACAGTGATGAGTGGTTTGGAGCGCTGGTCCCTGAAAGCGGGGCTTATCCTCCCCCTGCTCCCTTGGCTCGGCGTTGATGAGCCGTGAATAGGAGCCACCCTGCCGTCGGGGATCCGGCCGTTTATCTGCCGGGTGATGACAGTCGGGCTGGTTTCGCCTGGCCGTGAATTGCCGGAGCCCCCGCGAAGCGCACGGCGCTGCCCTGGCCGGCGGCTCCGTGCGACGGGGACGCTTCACCCCTCGGCGCCGGCCGGGGCATGAGGGAACCGGCCAAGCCGAGCCTCACTGGAATCGACCCCGAGCCCGCTGCGGGCAGGTGCTGTCCGGGCTCAGGGCGAGCCGAGCGCGGCTGGACCCAACCGGGGCTGCACGGCGGGGAGTGGGCCCGACCCCACCGCCCCAGCACCGCTGTACGCACCGACGGGGAAGGCCGGGGCTAGAAGGAGGCGGGGGAGCCTTCGACTTTGCTTTAATTAAATCCCCCACACCTGGGATCGCCACCTCCGCACTTTTTTGTTCAAGGGGGAAAAAACCCCTGCGTTTAAGGGAGGGAAGCGCAGGCAGCGGGCCGAGATTCCCGTTGTCCTTCCGCAGCTGCGGGAGGAAGGGCTGGAGGGACACTCACCCAAACAAAGCCGAGCCCCCGGCACCAGTAACGCCAAAATTCACCTTGCCGCGGAGCCCGGCCCGTAAGTGGGAACCGGGGGGGACCGAGCGGTGGAAGCGGTGAGCGGACCCTCCGCGGCCGCGGGGTTGGGGCCCGACCCGGCCCGCGCCTCAGAGGCAGCTGCGAGAGCGGAACCAGCGCGGCCGCGCACGGAGCCGAGCGGGGCAGGTCAGTGGCAGGAGCAGCGCTCCTGGAACCCCAGACCGAGCTGGGCCTCTCGCTGCCCCTCGCCGGGACGGCTCCTCACCCCTGGGCCCTTCTCAGCCTCTGCTCCGCCTGTGCGGGGGCAGGACGGTCGCGGGTCCCCCGTCGGGGCCCGGTCTTACCTGCCCCGTCCCTCCTGCTCCTGCGGGAGCCGCTCGCCGCTCCCAGCCTCGTGTCCCCTGGCCCGCCTGGGTCCTTCTTTTTTTTTTTTCTTATCCTTTTTTCCTTTCCTTTTTTTTCCTTTTTTTTTTTTTTTTTTTGGTACGAGTGGGGAAAAGGTTCATTACGAGGTTGACCCCACTTTACTTTTTATTCTGCTCCTGTTCCCAATTTCGGCACCACGTGACGGTGGGAGTGAGTTTGGGTTTAAATTCACTTTCAAGAAAACCCCGAGAAGACCCCTGGCCCGTCCAGCCCCATGGCGGGGTCCCTGTGAGCCCGAGGCTGCGGGAGCGAGCGGAGCTTCGGCGCCCGCCCAGGACCCCCGGCTCGGGTAAGGGCTCCCGCGGGCGCGCAGGGTTTTGGGGGGCGCGGTGCAGAGCAGAGCCTGGCGGTGTTGTCGCGATATATTGCGGTGAGCAGCAGTGGAGCTGTCGCGATAAGCAGAGGTACAGGTGGTTAGCGCGTGGGCCTGGGCGCGTTTCGCATGCGAGAGTCGGCTCAGCACAGGGCTGGCAGCCCCGACAGCAGCGCTGTGGGGGATGTGTTTGTGTGTTGGTAATAGCGACTGCAAAGCGGCCCCTCTAAGTCGCGACAGCACTCAACGGGGTTCTCCCCCTGATTTGGCGTGGCGGTGGAGCCCCGAGCAGGCGGTGCCGGTGGCCGTAGGGTGCGGGGGGCTCCAGCCGGGTGCTGTGCGGGGCCGAGGTCTCCTCTCCCCTCGGGGCGGCCTCGCCGCCGCTTTGTTGTGGGCGCACAGACCCTGCCCGCCTCGGGGCAAAGCTCGGGGCTCTCTGTCACGACGAGGGGAGGACGGGGAGCCCTGTCCTCGCGCCTGGGCTCACAGGGAGACCCGTAACCGGACGGCAGGGCCCAGGCCCGTGGACACGGACCGCTCGGCTGCGGTGCCACAGGGTCGGGGAAAGGAACGCGGGTTGCGGACCCCTCCCGAGGCGGGACCCCTGCCCAGGCCTGATCCCCGCTCTTTCCCACCACCTCTCCCGGGCTGTCCCGGCTCTCGCCGAGCCAGGTGCGCTTCCAGCGCGGCCTGTGCCCGCCTGCCCCTCTGCAGCCCCGGCCCGGCCCGGCTCCCTGGCGGGCGGTGGGGAGCGCCAGGACCCTCAGGGCTGTTAGGGGGCGGTGGTGCCGCGGATGTGCCCCCTCCTCAGGCTCCCCCCGGAGCAGCGAGCGGCTCCGCTGGCCGCCAGGCCCGGCTCAGCGCCGGGACAGACCGGGGAAGGCCGCGGCCGGGTCTGGTGCGCGGGGGCCGGGCGGCCGCTGCCCCCATTGGTGCCCCCCGGTGCGGACCGTCGGGCGGGAGCGGGGCTGGGCCGGGGCGAGCGGGCCGGGCCGGGCGGAGCGGGCCAGAGCCGGTCTGTGGGGATGTGATTGACAGCGGCAACGTCAGCAACAGGAGGGGAAGGGAAAAGGGAGGGGGGGGGAGACAAAGAGGGAGGGAGTCGAAAGGCCCCAAACTGGATCTTTATGGAACATTTTCCGCCGAGATCAAGGGAAAGTGAATCCGCGCAGCGGGGGATGCCCCGCACGCCGCTGCCATCGGGGGCCGCGGAGCCGCGCCCGGCCTGAGCGCCCCGCGGATGCTCTTCATGCCGCAGCCGCCCCCAGGCCAAGCCCGGATCCCCCCGCTGTGCCTTCTGCCCCTCAGCCGGCCGTGTGAGTTCCCGGGGTGCGGGGGAAAGGACGGGAGGGAGAGGGAGTCCAAGGGTGCAGGATTCCCCGCACCCCGCCGAAACCCGGCCTGTGCGGGGACACCGCCGCCAGCCTGTCCCGCTGCTCTCCGCCAGCCAACCTGCTCCATCCCGGGAGCACTGGGGTCCCCGGCCGGAGCAGGAACCGGGCCCTCAGGGCTCGCCGCGAACACCTCCCACCTGTGCTCGCCGGTCACCGGCTCCTCGGTGCGCTGGGAACATCCGCGGCTCGGCCGGGCCGGGGCCGCCCCGACCTGACCCTCGGACGGGCGGAGCGCTCGGGGCGCTCCCTGCCCCGGGGACTGCGGCTGGACACCGGGGTACGTGTGTCCGCCCGCACACAGCCGGGCTGGCTGTCCGGCTCCTCGGAGGAAGCTCTCCCTGGAATTCTGCTGGAATTGGAGCTGGAACTCCCAGCCCCACTCTCACCGGAGCTCTGCTGGGGTTGAGGGGTCCCAGTCCCGCTCTCCCTGGAGCTCTGCTGGGGCTGGATTTGGGGGTCCCAGCCCCGCTCTCCCCCTGCACCGCCGCTGCCCCGAACAGCGGCTCGGCCTTGGCGGGCGATGCAGGGACCGGGGCTGGGGCCGGGGGACAGGAGCGCTTCCTCGGGGGCCGCAGGTCCTTGGGAAGCGCCGGTTTCGGTCCTGGGGCCTGGACCCCGCAGCCTCCTTAGAGCCTCCGCGCCGCCGATGCTCGTCCGTCCCTCCGTCTGTCCGTCCGTCAAAGCGGGACGGGCGGCCGGTCCCTCCGCGCTGTAAAAGTCGGCGTTGATGCGCGGCAGCCCCGGCGGAGCTGTCAGGCCTTATCTTTATTGGCTTTTCCCAGTCTCCGTCCAAGTTTAAGAGGGGCCCTTTTATCTCGGAGCCCAGCACTCCGTCTGTTTACACCGCCCGGCTCCGCCGCAGCGCTTCGGCCGCCGACCCCCGCAGCCCCGAGGGGACGGGGCAAAGGGACCGGCCGGGCTGGGCTGCCCTCCCCGACGGGTACCGGAGGGGACAGGAGAATGGGTCGGGGCTGGGGGGCTGCGGCCACATCAGAGAGGAGCTGCCTGGGCCTCAAGCGGGAGCGCAGCCACGCGTGGGCAGCTCCACCGCGGGGCCCGGCTCTCCGGGCACAGCGGTTTCTCCCGGGGCCGAGGGTGCCACGTCCCAGTGTCGGGCAGTGCCACCGCCCGGGGAAGGACCACGGGCCGGGAGGGCCAGACCTCTCTCAGGTGCCTGGGCGGGGGGCACGGGCTGGACGCTGCAGCCGGTGCCGCGAGCTAACGGTGCCCCTCTCTCCCCCAAGGAAATGCTCCAGGAGAAAAGCCTGTCTGAAACCGAGGAAGGGTTTCCAACAGCCCCCGCGCCCGGCCATGCGGACTCCTCCGCCGGCTCCCCCGTCCTCGGCGTAGCCGGGGGGAGCACCACGCCGCTCAGCAGCCCGCAGCTCCCCGACCCCGAGCAGGTACGCATCGTCCTGCCCGGCCCGTCGGCTGCGCCCCTCACCCTCGCTGCCAGCCTGGCCGGAGCCCGGCCCGCCACCGCGCCTCTCCCTCGGCGGCGACACGGGGAGGGATTGCGAGGAAAGCGCATTTTTCTTCACTTTTCTTTACTCTTATATTTATTTTTTTACTATTACTATTTGTTTTGCCCGTCCAAAGCAGGCCGCCCCATGCCCCCAGGTCTGGACGGGCAAGTCCGAGAGCCGCGGCCGTCGGGGCCCGCCGGGTGGGGAATCCGCCACCGCTCCTCCCGAGCAGGATCCGGCCCGCCGGGGGGATTCTTCGGGGTTTTTTTCCATCCCTAAATAAGACGCCGGGTCTGCCCGCGGCCTCTCGGCGCGGTGCTGCTTCTCTGCCTTCGCCCCCTTTGTAATGTCCCCGCATCCTGCGGACAGGAACGCGCCCCTGCACAAAGCGCAGCCCTGGGCGCGGATCCGTTGTCCCACGAGTGCCCCCGCTCCTGGCCCCCTTTTTTTGGGAGCTTTATGTAGAGTCTGCCCCAACGGGGCATGGAAATTCTTAGGAAAAAAAGAAAAAAGATAAAAGAGAGACAAATAATTCCTTTTGGCCGCAGTGTCCCGCCTGGATGTGAAAGTCTGCAATTAACCTAGCCTCAGTTTGTTTCTCTTATTTTTGGCAAAGGGAAGAGGAATTTTTGGGACTCCGTCCTCCTCCCGAACAGGCTGGTGGCTTTGCCCCGAGCCTCGGCTGCAGCGCGGCCTTGGGTGTGCAGCCCCCATCCTTGGCCCTTCCCTGGCCCTTCCCAGCCCTTCTCCCAGGTTTTCTCCGTCACTTCTCGCTGTTCTCATTGTCTTTACTTATTTTTTTTTTACAGACAATAGAAAATATCAAAGTCTATCTCCATGAGAAGGAGCTATGGAAGAAATTTCATGAAGCTGGCACCGAAATGATAATAACCAAAGCAGGCAGGTTAGTGAAAATTCTCTGCAAACATGTATTTTTTTCTGATCCCTATGGAATATCCCTGTGTGCCGAGACTGGGTTTTGCAGAGCTGCTGCAATGAGGGGAATTTTAAAAATTCATTATTTTGATTGCAGATTTCAGTAAGATAATTTTTTTTTCTGGTGTAAACTGTGCATATGTTTGAGAGTGGCAAATGGGACTGGTGGATGCAAGCAAGAGTCGTGGAGCCATTTAGCACATTTAGTCTTGATTCTCTTTTGGTCATTTAAAATGTTTTATTATTTGTAATCAGAATATTAGCGTGACTGTGGATTTATTTTTTAATTATTATTAGTGGTATTTCTTTTTTTCCCCCTCCATAAACCAAGCCCCCTTCCCCTTTTCTGCGCCGTGCACCAAGACCTGTGCTGGGATACTTTGCGCCAAAGTTTTAGCAATACGAAGGTTTAGGCTGTTCTTTCAACCACAAAAGTGAAAGAGAAACTGGCACCGCTTTTAGGTTAAAAAAAGAAAAAATTCTGTCTTCCTTTGGAAACAAACTATAATTTTTACCAAATCAGAGTCCCCTCAGTTTGCACACCCAGAGCTGGGAGGGAGATTAGAGTTTCACAGAGGTTTTTCTTCCCTGGAAAACCCACCCCTGCATCTGCTCAGGGTCCTGTCCCAGCCGAGCTGCTCGGGTGGGAGATGGCAGAATTAATGTCGGTAAATTAAGCGTGAGAATTAAACCTCAGAACCTTCACCATCCTGGGAGCCAGACGGTTCCCAGGAAAATTATCCAGGTCCCAACTGTGGGCACCAAAGAATTTGCCCTTGGCTTGTGCGGGAGCGGGCTCGCGTCGCTGCCGCCGGAAAAGAAATGTCTGGGTGTTAGGAGGGAGTCCTAAGGCATCTGCGTGGTTGTGCCGTGCCCCACGAGTTTTGCACCGTGCTGGGTAGATGTGCAGCCGGACGCTCAAATAGCGGGGAGAGAGCAGAGAGGGGGAAAAAAAAAATCCCACAAATAATATCTACGCAGGTTTTATTTCTCCGTGCTTCCCGATCCTTCATGCAGGGGGGCTCTTGGAGTGTGTGTGTATCTTTTCCGCCCTGTTTGCTGCTCATACTGTGAGACCCAGAACCCAACCCTCGGCTTTGGATTTTTGGGATGGATGAGCGCTTTCCTTCTCCTTTCCTTCACCCCGGCAGTGCTGCTCTGTGCAGCAGCTGGTCAGTGCAGGGAAGTTTTATTTTAATAAGCAAGATATTCCCATTAGTCCCCCTGGAGAGGGGGTGTATATCCTGGGAACCTTCAATTTATTTGCTATTTGGCTGTTTATGGAGGGATCGTGTGGGTAACTCTGTCCTTATCACTCTATATTTTGGTGCATAAAAATCTTAGGGCTTGTTCTGTAGCGTCTGCTGATGGGAAGAGCCGGATCCATTTGGATAGGTCTGCTCCCTAAGTCAGCTAAGACGAGGGGATCAAGACCTCAAATATTTCCCCCTTAATTTATAGTATCTGAGTGTGTCTGGGCGGGACGTGTAATACCTTTACCAAATTCTGGACCCTAAGCATCCCAAACGTGCGTGTTATCTCCTAAGTCTTAACGCGGATTGTTTAAACAGCTCCATATGTATAGGGCTCAGTCCCGCATTCCTTGTCCTGTGGAGCTGGCAGTGCACACGCAGTCACCTTTCATCGGGATTGGGGGAAGGCCCCAAGACGCGCAAAGTTTTGGGGTTTTTGAAGTTATCCGAGCCAAATTCTCCGTGCGTGAAAGTCAGCGCAGCGCCATCGAGCTAACGGAATTTTAATTTTTCTTTTTAAATATGAATAGTTTGTAATTAAAAAAAAAAAAAAAAAAGGCAATGGAAGAAGTGGCTGAAATGCTGATGGATAAGGCGAAACAAAAGAACGGCTCCATTTCTTTTCTTTGGGAACGGTGTTTAAATGCAGAGCAATTGTTTATAGCGGGGTTTTTAGCAGCGAGGCACAGGCTGCCCAGCCCACGCAGCGGTGTCGGGTCCCCGGGCTGGGCTTTCCAGCAAAAATACGCAGAAAAATTAGCACGAGGACGGCCGAACAATCGGAACAACTTAAATCCCGTGGTGGCTCCAGTCTCTCGGTTTGTAGCGGTGCCAGGCTGGCCACGCGTGTCCGTGCTGAGGGCAGGGCAGAAAAATTATTGCTTCATGCAGATTTTATTTTACCCGAGCTACTTAAATAGAGTCGCAATAATAAACCTCCTCCTGACCCAATTAAAAAAACGATGGTTAATGGAGATTTGTGTGCACTTGGATTTACCGTTGGGGTGGTGGTGGTGGGGGTGGTGGAAAGAGGGAAAGCGGCTAATTGCAGGCACTAATTAGGACTCTAATCCCCCTCCCAGCAGGCACAGAGATGCCCCTGAATGCCGTTAGTTGAAATCACTTAAATGTCGGTCTGTCTGACCTCAAGGGGCACAAACGAAAAGAAATGGAAGCCCGATTTTTATATTTCAAACAACAACAAAAAAAGAGAGTGACTTTAATGACAAGTTCACTCAATGGAGAGGAAATGTACAGCTCAGCGGAAGCGTTAATTCCATGGCAATGGTGTAAAATAGCTTTTTTGTATAAACAAGGCAAATATTGATAACTTAGTGGGGGGGAGAGGGGGAGTCATTTGTTTCATTCTTTGTAGAGCTCCACAGAACGAGTCAACTATAAATTATGGAGAATTTAGGGCTGAGAATTACTTTGGGGGATTATTACTCCCTCTCAGGACTGATCTGTAAGAGATATTAGGAGAACACAGCAAGCTCAGCATTGAAATAGAAATCATGTTGTTGCCAAGAAAGTTGATTTATAAAGTGGAAACATCTTTAAAATGCACTCGCTATCTTTTTAATGTCCGACTGCTTCATTGTGGGAGGGGGGAAAAAGGAGATTATTTTATATTAAAAGGCTCATCAAAAGATAAAAAGTCTGTGTTAGCAAAGTTCCCTGAACTTTGCAGGAAAGCGCTCGGATCCCTCCGAGCGCCCGTGGCAGCGCCCGTGGGATGGGACCGGCTCCATCACTCAGAGCCTTCCTCTCCTCCCTCCTCTTTGGGGTTTGCTCTAATTGCGGATTTCTCCTCCAGAGGATTGTCTGTTGATGGTTTTAAAAGGCTGGATATATGGTAGTGCAGGGATGGCCCCGTCCCCGGCGCTGCCTGGGGCGGTGGGACCCACGGGCTGCGGGGACCGGCGGGACGTGGGAGGAAATCGGCCACGCGTGGCTCCCTCAGGCTCTGCCCTCGGCCGGGGGCGCTTGGCAGGGCAGGTTTTAGGGGAGGGGGCAGCGTGGTTACAGATGAAACCCCGTTTTTCGGGGGGCTGAGAGTCCCCCTCGCTCCTCCGAGCAGCCCCTCCTTGCGGGGCGGCCGCTCCCGGTCCATCATCCCGGGTCCCATCCCCGCTCCCAGCACGGCTGGGTCGTTTTCCAGAGATGGGGACGACCCCAGCACCCAATTCGAGCTGTGCGTCCCTGTTTTGTGAATAATTGTTCACGCACCCTCCCGTGTATGTACAAATATATAAACAAACCCCAAACCAACTAACCAACCAACCAAAAAATCCACCCCACCCCCCCCAAAAAAAAAGCCAAACCAAAACCAAACCAAAAAACCCCAAAAAATTCCCTAAAACCACCACAAAAATTTGCCAGCGGACGAAGTCCTATTAAATCCATTTAATCGAATCGATGTAGGCGGGAGCAAAGGGGACAGGGTTCCTTAGGGGATGGAGATGCAGGGCACACACCTTTCCTGCGGGATCTCAGGAATTCCTCAGTGATGAAGTTGTGCAAGGGGCGGGTAAAGCAGAAAGCAAACGAGGCACTTAATTATAAATCTTGCTTTCCGAATTCATCTTCTGCCTTTTATGTGCTGTTATTTAACTGAGCAATTGCAGTTTTTTCGAAGCTCGTGGCAAACCCTGCTCTGTCTCATCTTTCTTTGTGAAGCCTCATCTGCTGGAAGTTAATCTTTACTCACACAGTCTTCCTGGCTCAGGGTTTCTTCTTTCTGTCGGGTTATTTATTTAGCTGTTCCCTAGTTTTTTTCCAAGGTGCAGGTCTTTGCAGCATTGCAGTTCCTACCCTGGTATTGCCAAGGACAAACAATTTGATAAAAGTTATGGTTCCTCAGTAAAAAATGCCAGTTCACAGGATGTCTGGTCGCATTTTTGTGAACAGTTACTGAAGAGAAAATAATGTGCCATTCCCCCTTGGTAGTAGAACCATCCTTGATATGTAACAGGAAGCTCAAGATGCTGAATTCAAGTTTGGGCTGGAGTGCAGGGTGTGCACAGGTACAAAAACAGCTCCAGTTTCTATGGTAGCAGGTTTTAAGAAGCATAGGCAGGAAAGTATTGCACAGGAAAAAAAAAATAGGATCAATAAAGCAGCTTGCATGTGTGGAAAAGACTCAAACCCCCTTTAGATGTTCAAGTTTCATTTCAAAAGTGGCTTATTTCAGTTTTTAAAAAAAATCTGTTCCTAATCAACTTTACTAAACCAAAATAAAACTAGTTTTTAGGACATCAAGGTCTGAAGAAGTAAAAATGCTTTGGCTAAGCTGGTGCAGCTTTCCTGTGTGAATAATCCTTTAAATTTTCCATCGCTCTGTAGGGCATATGGATGCCCAGTTCTCATTACAATTAGAGGGAAATATTTGTCCAGAATCTTTTGAGGCAGTTACAAGAATTTCTGCTGAAGGTTTTTGATCCCAGAGCAAACCTTCATATCCGAGATCAGCGATGGAATGTGAGCCGTCGATTTAAAACGCAGAAATAAAATAGACATTTGAGGAATGTTTGATCTGCTTGCTCCTAAATTTGGGGTCCTGGAATTACCCTGGTCGGGCAAACGCCTGCTTTTAGAGAAAGAGCAGGAGCAAACCCCAGTGGGCCTTGGCTGCACTGCTGAAGTTGTCGACAGCTTTGGCAGGGGAGGCAGAGCCTGTGCACGCCGAGTAGGGCAGGGATGGGAACTCGGTTTCTAAGACACTTCTCTCTGCAAACAGCAGTCCTTGCTTCGAGTCCGTTAAAGACGCGGGATGCTCACGGTTAAGGGTGTTCCTGAAGTTTTCCCTGCTTGTCCTTACACTGGAGAGGTGGCTCCAGGGGGGCAGGGGAGGGTTTGGTCAAGCCCAAATCGGCTGGGGAAGGGCCTGAGCATCCCTGGGGCTCTGCCTCTGGATCAGAGGGGCTGTGGGTCATCTCCTGCTCTGCACTGGTGGCACCGGTGCCAAGGCTGCCCGGTGGAGCCCACCTGGAAGGAGGGGCTGGGCCGGTGAGGGAGCAAACCTGCCCTGAAACGCTGTCCTTGGCCACGCTCTTGCCCAGCTTCTCTCGGAGGTTCCTTTGTGCCTCTCCCATCCTCCAGCACGTTGGGACCTTCTCTGCTCAGCTTCAGCTGCAGCAGAACGAAAGCACTGGAGAACACCCCATGGCCAGTTTCAAGTCACTGTGGGGCAAAGAGGAAATGTTTCTGGACCACGAAAGCAGCCACCCAGCTAACCAAGGTCTCAAGTATGTGAGAAACAATGTTTTATTTAAAAATTAGCTGTGCTGGCCAGAAGAAAAAAAAATACAACCCCACTATTCCAAAATATAAAAATCCCTTAACTGTCTGACCTTCTCATCACTAGGTCATGGTCCTGCCACCAGATAAATCTCTCCTATCTGTCCATAGACTGAGAGTTCAATGTTGCTTGTGTTAGTGACAGTGAATTTGGGGCTGAAAAATGAACTACTGATGAGAACTCCTGTTGAACCTGTATTGTTTGTTATTCTGAGGCAAGGATCTGGCATGGGCTAATCCAGCACTTCAAAGTTAACTGCTCTTACTTTGTATACAGAGCGTCATAACGGAGTGGCGTGGGTGATAAGAGAAATAAGGGACTGAGGGTTAGGATATACTGGGAAAATGGGACCCTGTTGAAAAACTCTTTGATCTCCCTAAAGTATTTTCTGAAAGCAAGAATCTATCAAAAAGGAAATGCCATTTAAAAGGCTAAAAGAAACAGCTGACATCCCCAAATTTGTTTTAATCTGCCCCGGAGAATATTGTTTTTAAAGATGCGTTAAGCCGGTGGAAGAAATCCTTGTCAAAAGAAGGGAAATCAGGAAAAAACTGAGGAAAGGTCATCAAAATGGAAGACATGGTTCTTGAAGCCTCTGCACACCCTTCCTTTCCCTCCTAACAATGGAGATGAGGAGAAGCATCGTCGAGCAGCCACGGCCAGTTCCCAAGAAGAATTCGGGGCTACATTAGTGGTTAGCAGGGATCATTATCTGCCTTGGTGCTTTGGAACCATCACTGGGGCATCTCAGCGTGCCCAGCAGGTTCTGAGGAGGGCTTGTTAGCCCAGATGTTGAGTGATCTGTGGTTTTTCCTGATCCTTTTACAACTTGATATGCCACAGGCATCACCTTTCCAGACAGCACCATTCGGGAGCTTCTGGAAATTCAGTCGTTGCTCTACTTGACCTCCCCAAAAGCAGGGATTGTAAAATCACTGTCTGTCCTTTGAAATCTTTGTCTTACTGCCTTTAAAAATAGAATCTGAGCTGCTGGAGGGCAGGGGGGTGTTTTTACCTCAGGGCACTCGGTGGTATTTGGAGCACCACCCACCCCTCAGGGACACGCTGTGAGCTCCAGTCTGCACATTCCCGTGGGCTTCAGAGAGCATCCCCAGCCTTTGGTGAGGACATGGCTTGGGGTGCTCCATCAGGACCCAGATGTCTTGTTTCCATGCAGTTTTCTCTATGGAAACACCAGTGGAATTTCCCAAGTCTTCCCTGGTTCCCATGTGCTGGTCAGAGACATCCCTTCCCAGTTAATGCATCAGGAACGGTGTTGGCATCTAAGTGAAGAAGGTTGGGTTAAATCCTTGTGAGCAGGAGGGTGGTGAGGGGTTTGCACTATCCATTGTCCCTGGCACACGCAGGTCCTCGTGTGCAGCGTGGCTCGTGCTCAGATCAGTGTTTCGAGCTCTTTGATCAGCTCTAATGCTCTTGGCTTTTCTTGGCTTGCTGTCTCCTGCCCGAAAAATGCCTTTATTGGAGCTGGGAGCCTTGCTCCCATCCCTCCAGGACTGACCAGACCTGCTCATGTGGGGATTAAAACACAAGTGAGATGCCCAGAGAGTGGCCAAGCCTGGAGAGTCTGAAAGGCTGGGAACTGCTGCCCCAAAGGAAAGCAAAGCTTTCCTCTTATCGCTCACTTCCAAATCCAACCAACCAATTACACATCAATTAAACTTTGTTTGAACATAATAGAAGCTTTGGCTCTGTGTCAGCAACTGCTCCACGGTTAAGGGGATTGGATAGTAATAGTATAAATAAATAAACAAGAGATGCTTATTCTAACAGTTCATTTTAAAACAATTTGTGAATATCATGTAGAGATAAAATGTGCCTAGCATAAACTTAGCTAAGCAGTGACTGCTTCATTATCAGAACAAATAATTCACTAGCACATCATCTTTGAAGCTTGGGAGGGCTATGGAATCGTGCTGCTTGTTTATTTTCCTGGCTTTTACTGGTTTTGCTACATTTCATCTGCAGGGCAGGGTTTAGCCGGGGCTGTGGCAGTTTGGTGCCAAGCTCTGGTGATGTCCCTGGTCCCCAGAGCCAGGCTGAGCCCCTCTGCCCTCCCCAGGGCATCACCCTGTGTCTGGGTGCCAGACTGTGGTGCTTTAATGCCATGCAGAATGTCCTGCTCACACACAGGTAGCCTTTCTCCCATGATCATTATCTTTGAGGGCAGATTATCTTTCTCTTGTGAACGTAAAAACCGATTTAAGGTTTCCTCTGTGCGGGGCAGTGAGAGCTGCTGCGACCACACAGCAGGGATTTGCCCGTGCCAGTGCAGGGAGTGGGGCAAAAATGTGCCTGTCAGAGCCTGTAAACCCAGCAGGGAGCTCTGAGGGTGCACAAGACCATCGGGATGGGGCTGAGGGGCCTGGATGGTCCCTTCTGCTCCGGCTTGAGCTGGAAGGAGGGAGAAGTTGGTTTGAATGCGCTTGAGATTGGAGTCCTCCTCACTCGGTGTTTTGCAGAAGAGGCTGTTGGGGCTGGTGCTTGTGCTGCGTCCCCTGTGCATTGCTGGCTGTCACCTGGGTGCTCCAAGGGCTCGTGGCTGGTCCCTGGGTGGGCAGGGGAGCTGTGGGACTGGTGGCAGCTCTGGGGCTCCCACTCCCTGAGCGGCCCTGCTGGCTGCCCTGTCCTCCTCCTGATGTGTGAAGGAGGGTCAGGCACACCCCTGGTGTGGCTTTCAGAAAAACAAGCGTGAATTGGAAGAAACTTGTCCATTGCTGGCCTTCCCCACCCCAGAGATGGGGTTGTCGTTTGCATGGTCAGGGCATTTGCTGCAGCCCCTGGGGCGCTGTGCCTGACCAGGTCTTGGGTCTGAACCAAAGATGATGAGGCCAGGAACTGCTGCTCCTAAACCTCCTGATTTCTGGTGGCTCAGGCTTCACCTGACAGTTGTTTTGTTCTGCGCTGCACGTTCCCAGCCCTGGATCCCCTTGCTGAGCTGCCCCTTGTGCCCGGGCGGGGCTGCAGCCACCCTTGGTGCAGGAGGTGTCCCTGAGGACCAGGTGCCACCTGCTCAGACATACTCCCCGGGAAGCCCCAGATTCCCAGCCTTCGTGCCCGGTTTCTGCCCAGCGGAGAGCTCTGGCACGCTTTGGAGCCCCGTGCGTGGCGGCGGGAAGGCGGGCGGGTAAAACCACGGCCCTGCCCGGGTCTCGCTTCAGACCTCCCACCGGAGCCGGGCTGAGCTTTCCCAGAGCTTGGCAAGACGCTGGCAGGTTTTATTGCAGCGCCGGGTGAGCCCTGTGCCGCCGCTGCTCCCCGGGCAAGGGATGATGAAGCAAGCTATTGTCCGGGGGCCGCCGGGGCAGAGCATCCTCGGCGGAGCCGCCCGGCCGCCCCCGGCTCCTGCCGGCGCGGGGCTGCTTGTGCAGAGCCGCTCCCGAGCGCTCAGCCCGTGGCTCCTGAGTGGCTCCATTGACCTGTAGTAAATTTTGGGGGAAGCAGGCAGGTTTTTGGCCCTTTCCCAGGGAGCTGTATGGAGCCACTGTAGGCACGGCCTGGCTCCCGGGCAGGGCTGGTGCCTCCGCCGTGGTTTTCTGCTCCTTTTCTTTCGAAACGGGACGTTTCATAAAGGCCAGGACATGATATTAGGTGCTCTCTCTTGCCTTCTATTTTTATTTTTTTTTTCTTTAATTCGGTCTCTGTGACTGCATTTTCTTGGCCCCAGCTCCCAGGTTTGTCATGCCTTCCCACCAGAAACGCACAACCCATGTTTGTATCGTGTTGCAGAGACATATTTACCGAGCGAACCTCTGCCAAGGGGTTGAGAAATATGTTTTCATTAAGAAAATTAAACTGACAAGTCCCTGGACAGCACATTAGCCGCATATTTTTTCTTTAAGGCCAAAATGCAGCAGCTAATAATAATGATGAAATGTCCGTGCACAGCCAAATTACTAAAATCTACCCTGTGTTTTCCTGGAAAAGAATGCGGAGAGTTGGCAAACTTGGTTGGAGCTGGGTCTGTGGAAGGCTGAGCACAATGCTACCACTGCGAGATAGAGAGTGGTTTGCAAGTTAAGCAACACCTTCAATCAGATGTGAGTCCCCATTTGTTATCCTTAAAGAATTTCAGCTGTATATATTATAGTAGTACTTTGGCTCTTTGTATTTATTTTAGAGGGCTATACTAAAGAACATTATAAACTCAGGCATGTCCATGCTATATGAACTCCATATGCTGAAGCTTAATTTTAAATACCATTAAAAAAGCACTTAACATTTACAGTATATCAGTTCGGCTACTTTAGCAGCTTGGATGTTCTACAGTAAATGAAATGATTGAGGAAAAAAAGAAATTCAGAAGCTAAATGTTATAAAACTCCCCGATGCTGGACATTCCCCTGATACAATGAACTGTCAAACCGTGTCCATCTCGTTTCTGGTTTTAATTAATTTCTCTCTCTCTTTTTTTTTTTTTTTTTTTTTTTGTTTTCTGTTTCATTTTTAAATACCATTTTAAAGCCTAATTTAAAAAAAAAAAAACTTGGCTTTCAGATTGGATTCCTTATACAATTTTTTTCAATGTGTGAATTGGGCTGTGTATTCACAAATTGAAATGTCCTACTGTATTTACCCAGGTGCTTACCTGTAGGAGGACAAGGTTAAGAGGAGTGCGGAGTTTATGAATGAAAATCAAAGAGGGACATTGGTAAACCACCCCTTTTTAGTCCCGGCTAATTACATGGCAAACATCTGGAATTTATGCAGGGTGGTTAAAAGAGTCAATTGAAACGGTTTTGAACAGGGCCCATTTTGTTGCCTTCTCCCAAAAGCAGCGACAAAATGGTGCTGCAGCTCGGCCGGGGAGGGGGCAACGCACAGGGAAAGGAGGGATAAATAAAGGCAGGGAAAAAGCAGCCTCGATGTCTGGTGGAGAAACGGCATCGGGGTTTGGGCCCTCCCTGGTCTGTGTCATTGGAAGGACTCCGGGATGTGGCAATTCCCGGCCTCCATCCCCTGGTGCCGGCGGGAAGGAGAACTTTCCGTCCTGGCTGCGAGGCTGTGGTGAGCCAGCTTGCTCTACTGGCTTGGGTGTTTTTACTGGATGAGGAGGAGATTGGGAAGATGGAGCCAAGAAAATAGTAACCCTGAGGATGCAAAGTGTGCCTAATCCTGCAAATCCTGGCTGGTGATGTGCTCTCGAGGGATTGGGAAGCCCGTGGGCAGTGCCAGGACCCATTAGGGCCATCTCCTTTGGATGGCAACACCGGGCGGCGATGGAATGTACCTGTTCCGTAGCCCTATTAAAACCCTTCTTGAGCGTTGCAAAGCTGATTTAGGTATGTAGGATACACACGCAAACATCTCCTAGTGGGGCACTTGGTTTGTGTGGCGTTCTGGTTTGGTGTTGGCTGCGCCGTGGCCGCCGCAATCGGTGGTCGATCGTCGGGACGGGCGCGTTTCAGCGGGGAGCTCGGCCCTGCTCCTGCTTCCAGCAGGGTTTAATGGCTGTGTGTGGGTCTGGGAAACCTGGGGAGGCCTGTCTGCAGCACTGCTGGGTTTAACCCTCAGTCTCCCAACAGGCTTTAGTGACCCTCAGTCTGCCGGAGGGAACTCAGGATTAGGGACTTGGTGTCGTGGATGTCGGGATCGTGTGAACGAGGAACCTGCGTGTGCTCAGGTTCCCGTGGAGTCAGATCTCCTGGCTGCTTGTGCACTTTCATGGCAGCAAGAAATCTGCAATTCTGAGGCTGCCAAAAGCCAGGTAGAACCTCCTGTGCACGTGAGGGCTCCTTGTCCAAGCCTCCCACAAAGAGGGACGTGTGACCCCCCCCATCTCTCTGTGCACCCGCCTTTCCTGGTGTCCCTCATCCGTATTTGTGCTCTGTTTTGCACCAGGACACGCTCTGGCAAGAGTGAGTTGAATTCAGGTGATGTATAAGCAGTAATAATGTTCTGTAGCTCATTTGTCTTCATGTGAATCCATCTCGTAGTGGATCTGCCTTTTTGGCTGCTGCTCCATCAGTTCCAGAGTTGTTCCAGGTCACTCACTAATGTGTTAACCTTCTGATTTTCCTAAGGAGGATGTTTCCTAGCTACAAGGTTAAAGTGACTGGAATGAACCCCAAGACCAAATACATCTTGTTGATCGACATCGTCCCGGCCGACGACCACCGGTATAAATTCTGTGACAACAAATGGTAAGAGAACATTCCTGTCTGCCTTCTTTTCCACGAGAAAATTGCAGTTGGATCAACCATTTGTTGTGCAAGCTCAGAAACCAACACCAACAAACCTTCCCGCGGGAGGGATGTCAAGGTCCCGGAGCCCTCTTTGGTGGAGCAGGGATGGAGGCCAGAGCCAAGGGCTGGAAGTTAAAGCCAGACAAATATCAAATAAAATATTATTAACAGGCTGGGGGATTGACTGCTGGAACAAAGTGCTGGTGGGGGTGGCGAGTTGTCCATGCCCGAAGAGCTCTAGATTGGGTGTCTTTTTGGGGGAGATGCTTTAGGCCAAGCGTGGGTTACCTGGCTGTGTGTGGTACAGGAGGGTGAAGCCACAGCCCGCATTATACCAGAGGCTGGACTGGATGATCTAATGGCCCATTTTGTTGCTCAAAATTAAGTATCTAAGTGAGTCAAGAAAAGTTTTAAATTCCTTTCTCCCATAGTAATATTTTACTTTTAGGACAGCAGCTCTGAAGCGAAACGTGGGGTGGTTCACTCAGAGCCTTGATTCTCTTCTATTATTCTTCCCTTGCCTGTGCCTTTGAGCGAAGCTCCCTACCCGAGAGGCAGCTGTGATTTTTGCTCTCTGACAAAGGAGTTGCTTTCCCTTTGGATCTTTACCCCCCAAAGTGCCCAGCAGCCTCCCTCAGTGCCACTATTCCCTGTGGTTTTCCCAAACCCTTCCGCCGGCTGCTGCCTGGTGAAAAGGCGAGCAATGGAAAATCTCACAGTCCTCCAAATGGGAATGAGCCTGGTGACATCCCATAAAGCAGTAATAATTTACTTGCACATTGGGGCTGCTCTAGCTTTTTTTTTTTTTTAAAAATCCCTTTTCTGTGTGCTTTTGTCCTGGAATGCCGCTGGGTAAGAGGAGTGGACCGAGGGTCTCTGTGCCACGGTGGCCACTCTGTGTGTTTCAGACATTAAACACAGGATGATGGATAGCTGTTAGCTCTGTTTAATTTGGTTTTTGCCAGCCCTAGAGCTGTTTCCCCTTCTCCTTTTATTGCTGCTGGAAAGTTTCAGTTGTTTTTTTGGTAATACTGCTTTTATTGGGGTTTTATAAGAGCAGAACAATGCGGAGTAACGAGGGCGTTGCCATTAAGTGATGTCTCATGGCTGGGCCTTGTGTCCATGAGAGCTGCTGGTGGCGGTGGTGGTGTGGGGCAAGCGGAGCTGGCAGAAGGGTCCAAGGGCAGCACCCTGTGCCAGCACAGAGCTCCGGAGTGGGGAGCAGCCCCTTCCCACTGGGAAAGGCCGTGGGAGCGCTCCCACACTGGTACTGATGCTCACGGGTACCTTCCACCTCCCTTTGCGGAAAGCTCTTTGAAGGCTTCCAAAAACCCAGAGAACAATTCCGGCTTGACCCACTGCCAGTGCAGAGCCGCTGCCCCCGGGCAGCCCCGTGTGGAGGCAGGGATGGGGCTCCTCTGCCAGCCCGCGATGCCAGAACCGGGAGCCCCCAAACCCCCCCTGGGCATCAGGAGCATCCTCAGGCCCCCACGCCCTGCTCTGTGCCCCCAGGGCCGGCGGGAGGGTTTGCTGGGCTGAGTTCAGGGACGGAAAGCTGTGGCTGGGAGGTGATCAGTCTGCACCCTCTGTGTCTGCAGGATGGTGGCCGGGAAGGCAGAGCCGGCCATGCCGGGCCGGCTGTACGTGCACCCCGACTCGCCGGCCACGGGGGCGCACTGGATGAGGCAGCTGGTGTCCTTCCAGAAGCTCAAACTCACCAACAACCACCTGGACCCCTTCGGACACGTAAGAGAAACCTTCTGCAAGGCCTTTTGGGCGGGGGGTGGGCCCGCAGTGCCGGATTTGTGTCCGGCCCGGGATGCTGGTTGGGATGTCACGGTTAATTCTGTAACGGGGAACGTTTATTTCATGTGGCAGGGTGGGGAGTGTTTCACCCAAAGGGAGGGGGCTGCCTGTGTGCTCCCCCTGCTCCTGGAAACGCAGCCATGACTCGCTCAGTCGTGTCCTCCCAGATGCCACTGACCTTTCGTTTTCTGCCCGGGAGCTTTCCAAGGCAGCGCTGAGGGATTTCCAGCCCTGCACGTGGCACACGGTTGCATGAACAGTTGATTTTCCAAGCTGGCTTTGGCAGCCCCGTAAAAGATGAAGTATTTTATTGGGAAAATCTTGTGTATTGGGAATGCAGAGGTGGGGAGCACAGAGTTATCTTCCCCAGTGCATTTAATAACTCAGGCCAAGGGCACTTCCAGCCTGCCAGGACAATGGGGGCTTAGATAAAAACATGGACTTACCTGGTTTGCGCCACCTGAGCTGAAAGTCAGGTGAAAATAAACCAACCTTGGTGGGAGGAAGGGAAGAAAAAGTTTAAAATCCTTCTAAGTGTAGTGCCATCAGCTCCTCCTTAGCACCACAGGTAAGAGAGTCTAATTTGTGTCATCAGGAGTGTTTTTGAACCTGCTGATCTTTAAGCAGCAGCAATTTGGGCGGTGAGGGGGGGCTGTGAGAAGGTCCTGAAGAAAAGTGCAGTGTGAAGGGGTGTATCTGTTGCTCAAAATGCGTGTGCATCAAGCCTCTACAGAGCAGGTTTTCCTGGGGAGTCAGTGTCCTGATGCTCCTAAATCCACCCGGAAAGTGCAACTCTGGCACAGCTAAATCAGCCTGAGGTCTGTGGCTCTGACTCCAGAGGCAGGATGGCCCCCCCACAGGCTTAAAAGGCCGCTAAAAATCCGGGATTTTTCGCCGTGTTTTTTGTGACTTTTGCACATTTTGAGCCGCCGGTGCCGCGTGTCGCCGGTGCCGCGGCAGGGCCGGGCTCTGGCAGCGTGACACGGTGATAACCTGACCCTCTTCCCAACCTACTGACCCCAAGGAAACACGTGTGAGCTTCAAAGGCGGCTCATCGGGACCCTTTAATGCCGGCCTTATTAATCACAGGCGAGCTCTCCCCTTTCCTTCGCTCTCCTCTGAGGGGGGGAAAAGCACCACGGAAGTGAAACGAAATGATGAAATGAAACGCAACAACCGCGTTCGGGGCCGCCCGGTAAAAGTCGCCCAAACCCCCCCCAGTGCCGCCCCTCGGGTGCCACAGCCGCCCCAGCCTGCTGAACACGCACGTGGCACTTTCCCGCTCCGTGCTTTTCCCTCGGTTGGCTCAGCAGCTTTTAATACCCGACTGTTTACGCTGTAAAACTTCCACCGTAAGACGCGCGGGATGTGCGATGCGGCCGTAAAACAAACAGGATGTGCGGTGTCGGTTTTGCAGCTTAAAACGTTTGCTTTTCCTGACTTTGTCGTTTTTCGGCTGCGATTTTGACGCTGCGTTTTTTAACAGGCAAGGTTTTTTTGGTTGGTGTTTTTTTTATTATTTCCCCCCCCTCCACCTTTTCAGTGAACAGCCGGTTTGTCCTCCCGCAGAGCTGCAGTAGTGACCCAGAGGGGACTCTGGTTTGGGGTTTGGGGTGATACCTGCATCACGATGCCACGCTCCAGGTGAGCCCTGCTCAGTGCCCTCAGGCCACGCCAGCCTTGTACCACAGCCCAGCACATGCCCTACATTTTCATGTGGGGAAGATGCCTGAAATAAGCTAATTTAAGTGCCCATTTTGCTGTTCAGTTCAGGCACCCACAACCTGCCTGGCTAAATGAGGGTTGAGCCCATTCTCAGACAGCTCCTCCTTAGTCTTCTGAATTAATCATCTGCTTTAGAGACCTGGTGCTCCACTCCTGTTGTGCAAATGGAGCAGAGCTGGACTCTGCACCAGCACAGTGGGAATCCTCCCATCCCGAGGATTGTTCTGCTGTTGCAGGGGTGGCCGCTGTCCCTGGATGGGCAGTGCCTGCCCGCCCGCCACAGTCCCACGAAGGAATAATAACAGCTTCTCATTTCTAGGAATTTGTTCCCAGCGACTGCAAACACTTTCTTGAAGCTCCCTAAGAAAAACAAGTCGGGAAAGCCACAGGGTTGTTTTGCCTGCCCGTGCGCCAGCGGAGCCTGCCTGCGCTTCCTTTTGTCTTTGATTCCCTCCAAACCTCAAAGCCACGTGGGGGGGGGAGGATTTCTGCAGGCTTGGCTTGGGGAGTTTTTGGGTGTGTGGGCAGTTCCCGGCCAGAGCTGTGCCGGGTCACCCCCCTGGCACCCTCAGCCACTGCAGGCTCCCGAAGGTGTCGTGGCCCTGGGCTCCCTGCCTGGGGCACATCCCTCTGAGCCTGGCTCCTGCACTCCTGGGGTCTCACCTGAGGGACAGGCAGGCAGGAACTTCCCGTTATTCCACTGGATCCGTTGATAAATCAACCCGTCCGTCCGTGCCCTGGCTGCGTGCGCTGTAAGAGCTGCTTAACATCGGGGGCAGGCAGCCCCACGGAGTTCCTAAAGGCAAGTGTAGGCACATTTAAGGCTTAAAATAAGTAAGTTAAAGAGCTTAATTAATAAGCTGTGCAGCTGAAGCCCTTGCTGCAATCCGCGGAATTAGATTGGAGATTATTTACCGCGCTGGGGATGCGGGAAAGCCTCTCTCCCTGACACCCAACCCATAACCCAGCCCACCAGCCCTTCCTCTCCAGCCCCGCAAACCCCACTCCTGCTGCTTCCCCTGGCCCCTTATCTGTCGTGGTAAATCGTTAGCTGCAGTCAGAGGCACGGGAGGCATTTGTCACTGCGGACACGTAGAACTGAGCAGGTTTGATATCAGAATTAATGGGGAGCTCTGTAATCTGCCCCAAACCCCGCTGGCTGAGCAGGTTTTGTGGCAGGTAAGCCCGTGCCCGGCTCACACGGCACAGCCTGGAAACGTGGGCTGTATATTTTGCTCCGGGGGGATTTTTCATCCATGAAAGGCTTCTTTCACACCGGGCTTAACAACTGAGGGACGCTGGTGTTGAGAATGGATTAAGAAATCAGCGGCCCGCTGTAACGTTCAGCTGCAGCAGGGCCTACCCGATCCCAAAGAAAGCATTGTAAGCCCCTTCTGCTCGGAGGGGAATCTGAATTTATGTATTTTCAAAGCTTTACATGCAGAGATAATCGGCCCGATAGAGCCTCTGATTTACGTGGGGCCGGTGAGTGATTACGAGCATTAGGGATTGTGGCAGAGCCGGGGCTTCGCCCTCTAATGCCACGGGAACAACAGAGATGGAAATAATCCTGTCAGTGTCAGCCAAGGGTGGCACATCCGTTATCCTGCCTGGGAAATGCCTGGCTGTGTTTTCCAGGTGAAAAACGGGAATAGATTCCACGGTGAGCCAGGTTATGTCGTTGCAAGTGCCACCGGATGGTTGGGTAGTCACAGCCGTGGAGGATGCACAAAAATCACCTCTCCGTTGGAAAGGAGAATTAAATTTCTTTAGGAGGTTGGTTCAGGGCACGTGGGGAAATATCAAGTGAGCATCTCCTCGGGGATGAACGCCCACGAATGGAATGCCACCCTCTTCAGAGGTTGGAAGTGTGTAATCAGCGGGTGGAAGGTGCCCCTGAGATCGTCCTTACGGAGCTGTGGGGCAGCTGGAGGATGCTCAGGGCGGGGGGTGTGGGGGGAGTGGCTGAGGGGGGTTCAGGTCGGACCTGCTGCGAGGTTGCTGTGGTAATGGTACGTAATTATGTGCATGGAGGTACTTAATCTATAGAAAGGTGTTTTTAATATCTATAAAGATACTTAATATCCCTCCGGGGACGGTGAGATGAGCAGTGAGAGTCACAGTCAGCTCAGCAAGGGTAAAGCAGCATCCCTGAGCCTGAGGGGTGCTGCAAAGAAGCAGAGGCTGTTAATTAGGGCCGGCTTTAATTTGGTTTTACACCGTGTACATGACAGGGAGGACACGAGGACGCTGCAGGAGTGGCCATGAGGAGCCCCAGCTCCAGGGAGGGGTGTCAGGGTGGTGGCTCCGGGCATGTGCTGGCAGTGCAGGAGCCCAGGACGTTTCTCCTGAGGACCTTTGGAACGGGGTTTCATGCCCAGAGGAGCTGGATGGCACCTCTGAGGGAAGCCCATCTCACCAGATGCAATCCAGCTGGGAGAAAACCTTGCAGCCTCCCTGCCAGGTCCCCTCTCTCCCTGTTTTTAGGCAGGCTGGGAATACCCAGGGTCAAGTAAGGCTGGAAAACAGCAGCAGAGCAAGAGCATCCCATCAGGGGGTTGTGCTTTTGCTGCTGTCAGTGACTCCACTGAAATGAAGCCTCTGCCAGAGGACTCGTCTGTTCCTGGGCTCCTGCAGCCAGGCCAGCTTGGAAAGGGAGAGAGCGTCACATCAGGATTTCTGGCAGGCTCCAACTGGGACCAGATCGATTGGAAATGATTTTCTTTTTAAAAAAACAGAATGATAATATATAGATATATCTCAGAACATATAAAAGGGATTCCTGCAGGAAAAACCAAAAAGAAGACAAGCAATAAATGAAGGTTAGAAGTGGAGGTTGTGGCAAATAAAGTAGGTATTTCATTTAATCCCCCCAACAGAGGTATTGCTGAGCTTGGTTTTGTTACCTGCCTGCCTCCTTGGCTGCTGATGGTACCTTTTAATTGCCATAATGTGCTCTGTCTGCTTTTAAAATCCAGCTTTTATTTTGGCTTCTGAGGAGTGACCTAGTGAGTTTTAAAGCTACAGGGTATTCTGGAGGGCTGGTCACTTTTGATAGCATTTTAAGGGATATTCCTGGTTTTCCTGACCCAGATCTGCTGTTTGCTGGCTTTTACTCCTTAACGCCAATGAGTTTGTTATTTCTCTCCAGATTTAATATTTGCACACTTGGTTTTATTTGATTATCACTGGAAGGCTTAATTTTCCTCCACGCCTTTCCTTTCCATTTTTCTGTTAATTCAGTGTCAGAGTTTTCCTGTCTGTGCTCGTCAGGAGCACTCAGGCCCTTTAACGAGCTTCCCGACCTACCAGCCCCGCCAACCCCTCATTTTTATTTATAATTTTTGCTTTATTTGTTTGCTTTGTGACTTGTGGCCAAGCAGTTTCCTCTCGGGTGCTGGTATGAGGTTTATGTGCTGCCTTGGCAGCAGCTCCTCCCCTGGCCCTGCTCTGGATTTTCCAGAGGGATGGATGGATGGATGGATGGATGGATGGATGGATGGAGGGATGGATGGATGGCTGGAGGGATGGATGGATGGATGGATGGAGGGATAGATGGAGGGATGGAGGGATGGATGGAGCCACAGCAGCTTCCAGGGGAAATCCTACCTGTAGTATCCTGTAGCAAGAGAGCATTTCACATCCTTATCCTCAGCTTTCTTACTCTCATATATATATATATATATATATATATATTCTTACTTATTTATTTATTTAATACTTTATATAGATTTTAATGTTATATATATGAGATTTCTTTTATTTATATGTTCATAAGATTTCTTTTTTAATACCTATGATTTCTTATATCTATGTAAAGGGAATTCACACAATATCTATTTTTCTTTATATTGAAAAGTAAGAGATGAGAATTTTATATAAATATATATACACACATATGTATACACATTCTCACATATATATATTACATATATATATATACATGTAGAGAGAATATATATTTTATATATATATATATCACTAATCCTTCTGCTGAAAGAATATCCATGAAAATTCTATTTTCTTCTTTTTTCATGTTTCTTTTTTTTTACCGTCCATTTTAGACACAGCTGATCAGAGCACTGGGGGTGCCCAAATAAGTTACAAAGTCTGATGTGGAGTTTTACATGAATTGCTTTTTTGTTCCTGCCTAAAAAGCCCCAAAGGAGCAGAGCTGTGTGAGCTGCTGGGAATGGTGGGTGTGTTCCACAGGGATCAGTGGATCTGGGAGCGCAGTTTAAATAGTGGGGAAGGAGCAGCCAGTGGGGTTCATGGTTGAAAAGAAGATTGAAATCTCTTTTTAATGGTTCAAAAAAGATCGAAATCTCTTAGTTAAGGTTTTTGCTGTTACGTGGCTGGTTTTTATGAGTCAAACGCAGCGGATTTTAGTGAAGTTTAACCAGGATCTGATCCTGGAGTGCTGTCCCAGGCTGGGCTGGGAGAAGGGCGAGGGAAGAGGTCACGTTGTGTCCAGGGGTGACAGGAGGGCAGGTGACAGAGCGGGGGTGTCACACACTGGGGTGACCCAAAATATCACACCTGGGCTCCTCCCTCACCTGCCCATTCCCAAACCAATCCTCACGTGCCAGAGGGGGGGCGGAATTCCCACCAAACCCCCATCCCAAGGCCCGGAAACACCACAGTGAATTCCAGCTGATGTTGGATGAAAAAGAACCAGGGGAGAAAAAAAAACCCCCAAACAAACCAGAGATCCCAGCTTCGGCCACCTTGTAAGGAACTGTTTGTCTGAGCTCGTGTTGAACCTTTTCCCAGGATTTTCCAGCCTTTCTTTTATTCCTCGCTTTGCGGATTTGCCAGGACAAACGTGTGGGTTTGGGAGGCTCCTTTGCCGGAGCCTGGATGGGTTCAGGGCTGGATTTGGGGCTGGAAAGAGCCCTGTCCTGTGCCTGTGGGGTGCAGCCCTGTCCTGCCTTTGGGCAGGGTGAGCTGAATCCTTCCCTGGAGATGTGGGAAAAGAGAGTCAGGGAATTTCAGAGCTCTCGGTTCCGCCGCTGTAAGAGGGTGTCTGAATATGCCGTTTTGTTTGGTTGAGCTGGACAATCTCAAGGGTCTCTCCCAACCTAAATGAGGGTATGATTTTAATTACCTGCTCTGGGGGGGAGGTGTCCCTGTGAGCCCCAGGGGGGATGCAGAGAGGAAAGGGGATGTGATCCCACTGTCTTCCCTGGACACATCCTGTTCATCCTGGGCACCACAGGTGCTGACAGAGGCATTCCCAAACCAATCACTCCCAAAGAAAACTGCAGCTTGGGATGGTTTGCACCATCAGGTGCTCTAAACACGAACAGAGGTGCTCTGCAGAGGGTTGTGATCCTGCAGGATCTCTTTGATTAACACACCAGCGTGTTTTTTCATGCAGAAAAACTTAACCTTCAGGTTTTTGTTCTGCTCAGTGTCCCGGTGTGGGACCAGGGCCAGCCTCAGCTCCAAAGGCCTTTTCACTTTGAAAGAATAGAGGGAAGCAAGAAAGAAGCAGAAAAAAAAAATATTAAAATGCAAGATTTTATATTAGTTCTGCGATCCCCCGGGACCGACCATAAAATTATGTGGCTTTTTCTTAGCCATTTACTGTTCAGCATAAAAGGGGGAGTTGCCATAACAACCCCTGCATCGTGTGACATCTGACACCTTGGCCAAACAGGGAGAGCTCTTAAATCAACTCCCCAAAATTTCGTAGGGAAGCAAATGCGTTTTCCCGGCGATCTCAAGGCAAGTCTGCGTTGTGACAAGGAACGTGGCACCGTCACCCCACTCAGGTTTTTTGGCCTTCGGGCCCTGTCCTGCAAACTGGCAAAAGCCTTCAAGAGCCCTGCAGCCGACATTACTCAGCAGTGTGAGAGATTAGATGCTGAAGGGGTGTGTTTTCCCGAGGAAAATTAGATGGAAGGAGCAAATGACACCGATTTTTTCTTTATTTTTGACCTCTCTTGCTGACTGGGGAACGCCAGAAAAATAAACGCTGCAGCCGAAGCTCCAGCTGCAACTGTGCGAGCAGCACAAAGGGGGGAGACTGGGGGGTGGCGGTGAAAGGTGAAAAAGGATGTTGTTGTGAGTTCACATCTGGCTTTGGAACTCGTGGTCCCCACAAACCTGGTGAGAGGAGGTAGGTTGTCACTCCCCACCTGGGTCGTTTCTGGCAGACGGGATTTTCCTTGCAGACGTGGGTTTTCCAGGCAGAGGGAGTGTTTGTGGGGGGGGAGTGGTGGCATCCCCACGGCGCCTTCGGTGGGATGTCAAGCCCACTTCTCAAATTAGGGGTGGTGCTTCTAACTGGGGGATTCTGGTTGGGGGATCTGTTTGATTTACCGCTTGCTGGCTTGTCTTGGGTTCGGGTTTAATATGAAAAAAAATTGTTTATTCATAATTTATTGTTTTTATTTATTGATTGATGTCTGAATTGTTCCTTTTGTGAGCAAATAGGCAAGATCCCCAAGCTGCAGAGAGAGGCTTTGCATTCCTAAGTGTGTCTCAGTGCTGCTCTGGAAACAGTTTTCCCCATTTCCCTTCCTCATTTTATATCCTTGTTCTAACCAGTGCACCAGCAACTGTTTTCAGCAGCAAGGCAAGGCAATGCTGTCTCTTTCTCAGCAGCCAAACTATTTCAAACTACCTACACTTTGTACGGAAAACCACGTAAAAATGGGTGTGACAGTGTCTGACACTGCATTAATCTCCCCCTGACCCTGAAGTAAAGGTAAGTGCAGGAAAATATAAAGTTACCGTTTCAGCACAATCCTGGAGGCTGAGGGCTCCTGCATGCTCTGTCCCATCAGTTAAAATACTTGTCATTTTTGACACAATTCTTCGAGTTAATCTTTCCGCTCGTCTTCGTCATCGGGGTGGAATTTACATTTGTTTTGTGTATTTTTAGCCGGTCACCACTTTTCCACAGCAGCCTTGAAAACTATTTAGCCTGAAGTGCTGGCGTTTGGCTTTGCACTGACACGGTGTTTGGGAGCCAGGGGTCGTTTTTGGGGTGGTCTGTAGGGGTTTGGGGTGCACGGGGAAGCATCCGAAGCAGCAGCACCGCGACTTCCCATGTTCAACCTTGGAAATGCAGTGCCTAAATTAAGCCATTTAGGTTTGTTGGGTTTTTTTCCTCCCCACAAAGACATATCAAGCGGTTCACGATGAACCTCCAGGCAGGTCTGCAGGCAAAGCTGTAACTTTGAGCATCTGTCAAAAATCCTGAGCTTTTTTATCAGGCTCCAAGAAGTTCAATCTGTTCATTTGGAAAATTGTTTGGACTCCCCAAATTTGAAGATGTTATTTATATATACATACACAGGGGTTGTAGCCCAGCTGATACGTCTTTGGAGGGGGAATACAGACTATTTTTACAGAGGGTATCTAAACTTGAGGTCCTAATTTTCCCTTAGAAATCTCACTTTGTTTCCTCCATCCTGAAGCTGAGTTGCTCTGACTCTGGGGACCTGTCCCCCAACCCGGGACAGGCAGTGAGGAAGGCTCAGCACTCCCCAGCTTCTGCTCCAGACAACCACTGTTTATCAGCTTGGCTCAACTCTTAATTATTGAAAATTAAAATGCCCCTCCTTGGGAAAGTCTCGTCCCTCTGCTGTTGCTCATTTTGGGTTTGTTTTACGAGTGGCTGATACATGAAAGCAGAGAAAAGGCTCCAACCCAAAACCTGAGCCGACCCTCTCAGATCTACCCCCTGCCCATCAACGGCCACAAAGTGCTTAAGAGACCTGATGCAAAGCTGATAAAATGCCAAAAATTCCTCGTTCTCCCTCTTGGGGAGCAGGGAGGGCTGTCTGGAAAACGTCAACAATAAAAATTACATTTAAGTGGTATATAATGCAGCGGCTACTGTGGGCAGGGGGACGTGCAGGCAGATGAAGGGCTTTAAAGAGCACAAGCTCCATACACTGTCTCCCATCCCGGCTGGAGCTGCCACTGGGAGCTCTCCTTGGGATGGGAGTTGTGTAGAAAGGGGTCCTGAACAGAAAATTATTCTGTTTCTTAGTAATTCTCGTTCAAAATTGGCTAAATCCACAATCGGTGTGAACCGGCGCTGCTCCGTTGCGTTGTGGACATCCATCCTTCCACCCACCCATCCATCCATCCATCCATCCATCCATCCATCCATCCATCCATCCATCCATCCATCCATCCACCCATCCCAGTGTTCCCTCCTTGGCCCTTTGCCTGTGTCCCTGTTGGGCACAGATGTGTCCTTGCAGCTGCTCTGGGTGCCCCAGGGGTGGAGACCCCCCTCTCCTCCAGGACCAGCCGGGCTCAATTAGCCCATCTGGGAGAGGAAAGGAGAGATTGAAAAGGGTTCTGCCAAGAAAACCAGAAAGCAGTATTTCTTCTTTGCCCTGCAGAAGGAAAAAAGGCTTTTCTTAAGACCATCCCACTTCTTGAAAGAAATCCCAGTTCTTGAAGCCGTTTTCATCTGGGCACATCCCTCCTTTGTGGGAGCTCAGCGCTGCAGGGCCAGGCTGGGATGGGCAGCCCCTCTCAGCCCCATAAGCTCCATCTGAGGACCCTGTGCTGCCCTGAGCCATTCAAAAATCCCTGCCCTTCACTCACCAAGCCTTGAGAAGGGGCAGGAGCCGTGGGGTGGCTGCGAGGGGTGCCCAGACCCCGCCGCCCACACGCTCCACAAACAGCAGGAAAAACAAATCTGCCCTTTTGTAGTTTTCTTTTACCAGCAGATAAAAGAAAAACAGCTCTCTAGTTTTCTTTCCCCCTGTGGTTTCCGTGTTGTTTGTTTTGGGTTTTTTTTTTCCCCCTGCTAAACTGTGTATTTTTCAGCTCAGTAAAGTATTTACTGGGGATCTTTACAGACCAGCCTGCTGGTGAATTATATATTGTACAGCTACAGCGTGAGCTGGGGGAAAAAAATGATGGCATTTTTTCCACCCAGACTGATCCTATCCAATAGCAATAGGAAAATGAGAGTTTACCAGGAAAGCTTTAAGTTCAGTCCTGCTTGCCAGAGCAGCAGACACCTTTTCTGTCTCGGTTCATGTGCATTTATATAAACCAACTTTCCCTTCTAACTCGCAAGCGAATCTAGAGCTGAGCTCTAGTGAGCTCTGGGTCCTGCTTGGAAAGCCTGGTGAATAGCAATGCCTTGTCTTTTTTATTTTTTAAATGGATTTCTCACCTGGGCACCAATTGTTTTCCAGATCATCCTGAATTCGATGCATAAATACCAGCCACGGCTGCACATTGTGAAGGCGGATGAGAACAACGCTTTCGGCTCCAAGAACACAGCCTTCTGCACCCACGTCTTTCCAGAGACCTCCTTCATATCAGTGACCTCCTACCAGAACCACAAGGTAGCGTGATTTTATTTTTCCAGCCTTTTTTTGGTTTGTTTGTTCTTCTGGTCTTTTTGGGCTAAAAGTGCTTCGTTTCTGGTCAGGGGCTTTGTAACTCTCAGCGAGAGGACCTTCCCCATTGCAGCCACACGGTGCTGTGCTTTGGTGAGTGGGACCTGCCTGCTTGGAGGGAGGGGGAGAGCCTGTTATGCTGCTTTAAAAGCCAGTTTTCCACCCTGGCACTGAGCACGGGAGAGGAGCCGGAGGATGCAGCTCCAGAACATCCCTGGTAACGACATTTTGGCGAGCCCCGCGTGTGCAGACTCCGATGAATCGCTGTGCTCACGGTGCCGGGGTGTCGTTCGAACAGCAAAGCACGTCTAATAACGACCGGCAAAGCTTGCTCATAAATCTGCAGTGAGAAGTAATTAGAGCGTGTGTGTGTTTAGCGAGACGTGCGAGGAGCGTGACCGTAAAAACGCCGGCGCTGCGGTTTGCACGTGAAGGCAGGAGGGGTGGGGGGGTTTGGGGGGGTTTTGAGGGGGGATAGGAAGGACAAAGGGCTCAGTTCTGTGCTGTGGGGGTGTGTCAGGGTCTGGTTTCTCTCCTGGTTTGAGGGTGTTGGCAGTGGGCAGCACCCCCAGGGTTTTACCAGCCCAGGTTCCCGGCAGGGCTGAGCGGAGGGACAGGAAATTGTCACCTCCCCGTGTCACCAGGGCAGGGAGAGGGGAAGGATGACAGGCAGGGGATGGCAAAGCTCTGGGTTCTGTCCTGCTGCTGCTCTGCCTGCCTTTGCTCCTGCTCCCAGGCACTGTTCCTACGGGGGAGGTCCAGCTGTGGGGTTGTGTGAGCGTGATTTGGGATTTTTGAAGTGCATCAGGATCCATAACTAAAGGCACGGAGTGAGGTGGCACTGCTGGAGCCCTCCTGCCACCCCCAAATCTGCCCTGGGTTGCTGGGCCACCTCCTTCTCTACACAGTCGTAGGAAAACCCTACAGGAACAGGAACAAGTGTGAAATTCTTCCTCCCCAATAACCTGACCAGAGCTTTTCCTCCCAAGCAGGATGCCTGTGTGCCCTTTGATGCTTGAAGCACAGAGTCCTTGCAAAAACGCTGCAATTAGTGGGCTAATTAGGAGACTCAGAGCAGAAACATGGATGTGAGTGTTGTGGTAAGGCAGGGGAGGAAAAAGTGCCCATTAGGACACTGAAGTGAATCCTGTTAGGAAAGTTGTAGCTGTTGGTGTAAAACGACCAGTTGCCCAAACATGGTTAACCAGAAAGGTTTGAAAAGAGCTCATATTTAATATGTACTTAAATTAAAATGTCTGGTGTCAATAGTGCCTTTCATCCCTAAGGCTCCCAAACTGCTTCATAAACTTCTTGCTCCCACTGTCACTGCTGTGCAGCTGGTTTTGAGGGGGATGTAGCTGGGTGGCAGCACAGGGTGGACAGTTCAAAACCTGGTCTGGGTGTCTTTTAGAAGAAACAAACCCCTGGACTATTTTTAGCTCGGAAATATCCTCCTGGCAAGAAGTGTACTTGCAAATAGCTGTCTTCCTGAAGGAAAAAAAATGAGAGTCTTGGTGACCGTGGGCTCCAGAGGTGGAAAGCTGAGGACAGAGGCAGCGAGGAAGGTGTGAGTGTTCACCCAAAATCCCCTCCTGGTTGGGTGAGGCACAAGGAAGGACTGACGCCCTGATTCTGCTCATGTCAGAGGAAAACCACAGTCACCAGTTAACAAAATGAAGTTAGGATGCACAAACCTCCTGTCAGGCTGTGGGTTTGGAAGGGTCCTACACTTCTTGTGGTTCATCAGCTGCTTGGCAGCTTCCCTGGAGCTTTTTAAATGAGATAAATAGATTCTCTCTGTCAAGAGCCCAGACTGAGAACACAGGGCCCAGAATAAAGGTCCAGACTTACTCACAGGGTGTCACACGGGACTGGGCACCCCGACCACCACCTCAGCCCTGCTGCCCTTTTTTGGTGTGACCTGCTTTCAAACACTTTCTCCTTGGTTTTGTTCTCTTAAAGATAACGCAGCTGAAAATTGAGAACAACCCCTTTGCCAAGGGATTCCGGGGCAGCGACGACAGCGACCTGCGCGTGGCTCGGCTGCAGAGGTACGGCCGGGCAGCACCGGGGCCCTCCTTGTCCTGCCCCTCTCTGGAGAAGCACTAAGCAGGTGCCTGTGCCACGGGGCGCCTCGTGCTTGAGGGCACTGGGGCTTTCGGTGCCGTTTATACCCCCCAAAAAAAAAAAACCCCTCTTGCCGTGAGTCAGCGGCGCGCTCCGTGTGCTGTCATCTGCCCACACCCAGAGGGCTGTGCTGAGTTCATCGTCTTAGGCCAAGGGTGGTGGCGAAGTCGCTGGAGGTGCCCTGGGGAAGCCAGATTGATATGTCATCGTTGTGTTGATGCTGAGGGCTGGATAACCACCAGTCATTTTTCTCACCTCTTTTAGCAAAGAATACCCAGTGATTTCCAAGAGCATCATGAGGCAGAGGTTGGTGTCCAGTCATGGCCAGCTTTCGACAAAGCCAGACGTGAACCCACTTCATGGCAATCACCAGACCCTTCAACACTATCAGTATGAGAACGGTGCTCACATGCAGTTTGCGGCTTCGGATACTCAAGACCTGCCACTCAACACCTTCACAGCACAGAGGGATTCAGGGCTGTTCTACCACTGCCTAAAGAGACGAGGTAACTCGAGTTTACGGCCAGGAAAGTATTACAGCACTTAAACCTGAGAGCGTGAGCACTGAAAGCTTGTGGCTGGCTCTGGTTGGGTTTGGATCAGCCTCTTGGGCCTTGATCTTCAAGGATACTGGTGTGATCAAAGTGTTTTGGAGGATCAGGAACCATCTGGGGCAGTTATCAGTGGTTTTGTCCCATACAAGGTAAATTCAGACTCTTGAGTCAGAGCTGAAAAAATTAATTAGAATGTGTAATTCTGATGGCACGAAGCTTTGCTGGAAAATGATCCATTGTTAGGATCAGCTGAATTAAAAATTGTCTGTAAGAGGCCACTGGCATTAACAAAGTTTTACACGTTCAGCACTTTCCAAGACAAAGCCAGCAGCAATTGCCTCCGTGTCTACAGACTCGTGGGACGTGGAAGCTGTTCATAAGCAGCCCTTTCCTCTTACCCACTAGTTCTCAAGTTTAAGTGAGCTGTGCCTGCATTCTCTCCCTTTTAATCCAGCATCAGATGAGATCATGGCATGTTTTAAGTTAAACGGAAAAATTCTGCACAGAAAAAAAAGAAAAATCCTTCTATTTGCATGTCTCATTGCTTGCTAATTTATTTAAGCTGTGAGAACCCTCTGATCAAGGCCAAACGAAGAATCTAACAGCACCAGTAATGAGGGCTGCAAGGCAAATGGGGGGTTTTAGCAGATGTTCAATCTGCAGATGAATTCGCTAATTCATCCGAAGAATATTCCTAACAGCCAACAGAGAGCTGCTGGTAAACACGGCCGTGGTCCCCACAGGCTGCAGGAGAGGGGCTGCGGCTCTTCCCTCCCTGGAAAGCTGAGGAAGGACTGTTGACTGGGACAGGGCTCCTTTATCTGGAAATATTTCTGCAGCTTTTGACGTGAATATCTGGGAAATGTAGAGTCATTTTTGCAGTGACAGGAAGGCAGGCTGCGATAAGGCCCTCTGAGAGACTTCTTGAGTTTGTCAGGAGGGACCCTGCAGGAGTGTCAGGGACCTCTGTTATCTGGGCGAACGTGAAGTAATCCCTGATGTGAGAAGAGTAGCCCAAGTCCCTCACTTAACCTGACAAATGTCACCAGGAGGCTTTGAGGCCAAGGGGATTAGCCTGACATTTGCAGCACAATGTCTTTTTGATGCTGTACATTGTTTTCCCAAACTAAAAGGGTTTAACTGGATTAATCTGAGAAAAGAGCAGCAGTTCTGTGGAATAACCACAGTTGCACGCTCAGCTTCCAAGGGGACTCCACAAACCCAGCCCAGGCTCCCAGCAGGTCTCTGTTAAACTCGTTGTTCCTGACTCTGCATTTTGTGCATTCTGAAGCAGGAGCTGCCCCTGACTGTGTGTTTTTGTGTGTTCTGCAGCAGCAGCTACTCCTGACTGTGTGTTTTTGTGTGTTCTGCAGCAGCAGCTACTCCTGACTCTGCGTTTCTGTGCGTTCTGCAGCACAAGCTGCCCCTGATTGTGCATTTTGTGTGTATGCACAAAATGCAGTATGTTCTGCAGCTACTCCTGACTGTCCGTTTTTGTCTGTTCTGCAGCAGGAGCTGCCCCTGACTGTGCATTTTGTCTGTTTTGCAGCAGGAGCTGCCCCTGACTGTGTGTTTTTGTGCATTCTGCAGCACAAGCTGCCTCTATCTGTGCATTTTGTGTGTTCTGCAGCAGCAGCTACTCCTGACTGTTTCTGTGTGTTCTGCAGCACGAGCTGCCCCTGACTGTGCGTTTTGTGCCCGCAGAAAGCGCCCGGCACCTGGACCTGCCCTGCAAACGCTCCTACCTGGAAGCCTCGTCCTCTGTGGGGGACGATCACTATTTCCGTTCGCCGCCCCCGTACGAGCAGCAGATGCTGAGCCCGTCCTACTGCAGCGAGGTGGCCCCGAGGGAGGCCTGCATGTACTCTGGGGCCGGCGCCGAGATCGCCGGGGTCTCGGCGGTGGACGACCTGCCCCCCCCGCCCCCTCCGCTGAGCTGCAACATGTGGACTTCAGTCGCACCTTACACCAGCTACAGCGTTCAGACAATGGAGACTGTGCCCTACCAGCCCTTCCCTCCCCACTTCCCCGCCGCCCCCATGATGCCGCGGCTCCCGGCCATCGCGGGCCAGGGCTCGCAGCCGCCGGGCAACGGCCACTTCAGCGTCTACAACCAGCTGTCCCAGTCTCAGGTCCGGGAGCGCGTGCCCGCCCCGTCCTTCCCCAGGGAGCGGGTGCACCCGTCCGTGTGCGAGAGGAAACCCCCCTCTCCGCACCTGAACGCGGCCAACGAGTTCCTGTACTCACAGAGCTTCTCCCTGTCCAGGGAGTCGTCGCTGCAGTATCATTCAGGGATGGGGACTGTGGAGAACTGGACTGACGGGTGACTCCAAGGGCCGCGGCCGACGTTCCTGCTCCAGGACAGTGTTCAATCAGTGTTGATACCTGTGGGTAACTTGCACTTCGGGGAGACAAATGTGCATTTCCAGAGGGATTTGTGTGGGTGAAGAGCTTGTATCTTCAGGCACACAGAGAGTTACATCTCCTGTCTCAGTGGGCTGGATCCATCAGGCTCTTACTGACTCCCAGATAAATTAATTCTCGCGTCGCCATCCGGTAGGAACCACCTTCACGACTAACAAGCGACGTAGCCGGTCATTTCCTTTTGCTTGTGATCTTAAACATCACAAGCAAATTTCGGCTGTTTGGGAAAAAACATGAGCTTCGCTTTTATGGTTCGTGGGGCCAAAACATCCCAAAACTCGAAGGAAAAAGCCGTCCGTTGGGTTGTGCGGCTCCAGGACTGCGGCAGCAGCGCTTCTTTAGGCTCTTTTGAATCTGCAGGAATCACTCCGGGCTCTGGGAGTGCCGGAGGGGCGCAGGGCGGAGGGGAGGCTCGCCGTGGGCTCAGGTGCCACCGGTGCCTGCCCGGCACAGCGCGGGGCTCGTGGCACGGCCGGGAGGGGGGAAGGCACCGGTGCACAAACGTCTCTCCTTCCCCCCACACCGCCATCGGTGGTGGCCGTGGGAGGTGGGGAAGTGAAGTGTTGCGCCCGAGGCCAAAAGAGCAGATTAGTTGCGGCGTTAGGAGCAGACCCAGTGTCTTCAGGCTCCCGTCCCTTGATTGAATCACACTTGCTTTATTGCAATATATTTATGAAGTTTAAGCTTAAGACTCGCTAACACTTTCCAGAAACGATCTCTGTATCTGCTGGTCCTTGATTTCTTTGCTGTTCAGCTGAAATGTGCCTTTTGTGTTATGTTTGGGTTTTTTTTCTTTTGCAGCTCCCTCAGAATTGTTCTCAGCCTGAAGGAGGCATAGAGGAACATTTTCTTCATGGTGGGGTGGGGTGGGAAGAGCTCCCATTACCTGTCAGGCTTTCCAGTGTACAAACCTTTGTAGAACAGGTAAAAAGCTGTCACCAGTGTATCCAGTGCTCCTGCTGTTTACTGGGCAAGTCTCTCGAACTGACTCCTCCAGCTCTGGCTTCTCCCACCGGGGTGGTGAGCTGGGAATCAGTCACGGGTTGGATTCAGTGATCCCAGAGGTCTTTTCCAACCTAAATGATTCTGAAAGGAGGGATCCCTTGGCTGGCACTCCTGTGGGGAAGCAAGTGGAATCCTTTCTGGAACAGAACTCCCACTGCCTTCACCCCCAAAGCTCCTGAGCAGGGACGTGTCCGTGTCCATCCTGCCGAGCTCCCGGGCGGTGCCATCCCATGGGATGGTGACACCGAGGGGATCTGGGAGTCTGGTTCCACCAAGGAGCACAACATTCCAGCCTTAGTCATGCACAGTGGGTTGGGGTTTTTCCCCCCCAATACTTCCCAAATGGGCAAAGGCAAAGAGCTGAAACCCGAGTTTAACAGTCGGGAGGTACTTGTGTGTTTGGGGGATCCGTTCCAAGGAAGGGGCTGATGGATGAGGGCCCTGAGGCCACCACGGCGGGTCAGTTTTCAACCAGGACAGTCCCAGGCCCCCATTCGGCAGTGGATGTGTGTGACTGGTGTGGATTTTGTAACCAGGATTTGGAAATCACTACAATTTTTTGCATGCTGAATAGCTATTTATATACATATATATTTTATATATATATATATAAAAAAATATATATATATCACAAATGCAGGCCACGTGTCCAATTCAGCTTCGCTTTTTACGAATGAAATACTTAATAAAAATGAATGTTGCAAGGTTGGGTTTTTTTTTTTGAAAGACATCTATTTAATATTTTTTGTTGTTTTTTTATTACACACCTTTGATGTAAAAACTAAGAATTGGTTAGACAAAAAAACCCCGTATATACTACAGATAAATCTTTATTAGAAACCACATTAGATACAGGTGGTAAGGAATTTTTAAATGTTTGTTACATAGCATGGACATTTTATTTTACATATCAGAACATAAAGTCATTTTACTACTATAAGCTGTCTCTGGGTGCATTTCAATAATTAGTATAAAAATGTTCCGTGGTTTAATTAAGATGCCTCGTCTCTCTTCTGTCTCCCACTGTCTGAGTGCACCAACCTCACACTTCCCCCTCTTTTTACCATCTCCAAGCTCCACCATCACACTTCACCTGCCTGTGGCAGGGGTTGGGGTTGGATGGTTGCGATTCCCCTCGAGTTCCTTTGTTTTAAAGGAGGCAGGAACTGAGCTGAGTGCACGGAGTTAAAAGCAGGCACCGACCTGACCACAGGAGCACCCCCAAGTGTTGCTGCTCTCACGTGCAGATCACTCACCGTGACCACGGCGGGCGAAGAACCGAGAGCTGGAGGGAGGGGGAGAGGTCTGAGGGTGTCACTGCCCGTGGTTTGAAACCCTCACTTCATTTCTCAAGCTGACACTGGATCAACACTGAACCGGACAGATGCTGCCACCACAACCTACAAACGAACGGGGGTCAGCAGCCCAGGGTGCAGGTGACAGGCCGCCTGGATCTTTAGCCTGTTTTACAAATATGACTAAAGGAATAACAACGTCCTTTTTAATGAATAATCGCTGCCTTCATTTTTAATCATTTTTCACGCACCTTCTGCTCACAGCTGCAATATTTATTGATTCAAGGCGGTTTAAAAAGTAACCCCTTTAAGAATTGTTCCAGCAGCTTTCAATTAATGCAGGGGATGAAGAGAAGACTTGCCCGTGGAATTAATCCAGGTTTTACCTGCACAGAGCAGGCACTGCTGGCAGCCTTTGCAAAGGGCACGGCCAAGGCTCTGTCTCAAATCAGCCACAAGCGCCCTGGGAAACCCTGTGCCAAATAACAAGCTTTCCCTTATAAAAATAGCAGATGATGTTTGTGAGCACAGGACCTGATTGGGAAAGGCTGAGTCAGCATAAAAACGTGTCAGATTTGGAGAAATGCTAATCTGGTCATCTGGGCTCCTTTTATGGTCACTGGAGGGGGATCAGTCATTGAGATGAAAGGATGAATCATTCCCTAGTGATGATCTTTTTCCACTCAGAGAAGTTCAGCCACTTAGAGCAGATCTCCCGTTTCTAAATGCACAAAGCGAGTGGGATCCTCCTTCCCCCGTGACTTTGACCAAGGCATTCAGACACCACCCAACAGTGGTGAGCTTACAACGCCCATCCTGAGCACAGACCCCAGCCAGCACCTCCTGCTCCTGTTAATTCAGGGAATGCAAACAGGTGGTTCTTTTTTTCAGCGTGGTTTGGTTTTTCATGGCAAGGTTTCCCCCCTGGCTTTGTGGCCAATCCCGAGCTCCTGGGCAAGGTGTGGCCAAGAGTGATCCACTTCTCCTATTCCGTGTTTCGCAGCTGGGTGCTGAGTGTGCAAAGCCCTGGCAGAGCTGGATCCACCCTGCAGAACCAGAGCATGGCAGTGCTGAGTGTCCTTGAGGGTTGGCTCTGTTTGGTTTTCAAATCAGAAACACTAAACTGTGGACATCCCTAAAAAAAAAAACCAACAAAACCCAACAAACCAAAACCCCAACAACCTGCACAGCTTTAAAAGAGATCAAGTGTGCTTACTGTGTCCCAGTTTGATTTACTGCAGTTTAAACAGCTTTTAATTCTCAAGAATGTGGAGTTTCACGTGTGTGGAGGCTTTTCCAGCCCCAGCCCTTGACGGTTTGCTGGGAATGGCAATCCAAGCAGAGGAGAACTAAGGCCGTTTCAAATCAGATTAAAGCAAAAATTAGCAAGTGAGAAAAACTTGGATACACACGAGGCCTGTTTTCCATTGATGTGCTCTATTCTGCACTAGAGGGCACAGGGAATTTTTAAATTCTGTTTTTCTTTAAGGTAAGATGTCCAAATTTAATATTGGCTCAAGCCAAGCTCAGTTCCACCGAGCCCAGGAGCGCTTATGCCAAGCTTGGACTTCACTCTAAATAGAACAAATATTTGTATCAGCTTGCTGAGAATGTGAGTAATAGGAATACTTGCCAAAACTTAAACAAGCTAAACCTGAGTCCTGCCAAAAGCCCCACCATTCAATTTGGCATCATTGGCAGCTCACAGGCTCGAGAGGGGCCTAAGTCTGGAAGAGCTCGGGTGTTTTTGGCAAACATCAATTTATTTTTCTCTCTCCCTCTCTCTCTCCACATTTTGGAAAATTTGTGCCTCTCTGTATTAATTTATGATGTCATTAAATAATTCTTTTTGCAGCTTGTATAGAAGGAATGTTTCTTTTGAAGATGAGAACTCCCCTGAGGATGGTTATAGTGAAAAATTCCAGCCAGAGGGGGAAAAAAAAACCTCCTCTCTCCTTGGCCACTGATGTTTCTGCAGTAGTGCTTAAACAGCGAAAAAATTTACAGTATTTTAATTTCAGGACCTGCTCCAAGGAGGTGCCATGCACTTGACTGTGACAAGAGGCAGCCTAAATTCAGTGTGATTAGAAGGGTTTTATTGCTGTGATAATAGGCTGGAAGAGAAATCACGAGCCCGTGACTTGCAGGTGGAAACCACCAGGTTTTGAAGTGATTTGCCCTCCACAAAGCACAAGATCATTATTAAAAATAGTGTGAAAACACTGGCCTCAGAGAAAAGGCCCCTTGGGCTCTGCCCATAAAACATCCCTGCAGGCCCTGGGGTTGAGGTGGCTGAAGATTCACACTAAAATTCACAGCCCTTCCTCCACCAGTGCTGGGCAGCACAGAGCAGACAGATCTATAGATCTCTGTGTTCTATAGACACCAAAATTAGGTTTAAATTCGAAGAAGTGAAATTTAAGTTAAAATTACTTGGGTAGCAGCGAGGGAAGTCACAGCCCTGGGGCTTTGTGCCTTGGTGATGGGGGGTTGTGGCCACCAGGCCTCTCTACCTGCCAAAACAAGACCATTTTCCTGGTCACAACCAGCAAAGGTACCTGTGTGATCACTTTGCAGACTGGCTGCTCAAATGTCACCCTGCATTTACACAGGGAGTGAAAATCGCACTCCTAAGCCCGGGCCCACCTGAGAGAAGGAAGCAAAGCAGTGAAATAATCAGTGCTAATAACACAAATTCGATTAAAATCAGGATAATCGTGATTTTTGTTAATTAGAAACTTATTTAACAGAAGAAAAGCAAAACCCACTGGAATGAAAACAGGAGGAACGGCTACGACAGGTCAAAAGGCTCTTGTTCCACAGAAAAATACTGGCGGGGAAGAGGTTTGAGGGAGTATTTGGCAAATGCCAACATTTTTCATCTGTTTTTTTTAATTTTGTTGTTGTAATTTTCCCCTAGTTTTCAGCAAACACTAATTTCTGTCTTTCAGCAACACATTGCTACAGTTTGGAGGAATATTTTCAGTGGGGTTGTACGTACAGACCGGTGGGAAGTGGCTTCTCTAAGAAGAAAAATGATGTGGAGTGTCAGCACCGTCTCCATCCTGAAAGACAAAACTTGACAAATGCAGCTTCTAGTTGGGAGGTTCACACACTGACAGCAGGACACTGGGCCAAATTTGTGTACTCAGCCCCTGCCAGCAGGAATGGACACAGCCTCGAACAAGTATTTACTGGAGAACAACATGTCCAAGGAACAATTTGTACGACTCTTCCTCCTCGACAGCCTCGGCCTTACGTAAGGCAGGCAAACAACGTGGGGTGCACTTCAGCCGAGATGAAAAAGAATATTTTATGTGGTTTCCATGCCAAAAATCAAAAGGCTCAGTCCTGTTTCTGTTGAAGTCAACAGGAAAACTTTTATAGACTTCAGTATAGCGGGACCAGCCCTCTAGTCTGCCTTTCAGCTGTGCAGTTCAGGAATGAGCCACAGAGTATTTGAGGTTGATGGATGACACAGGGACACTGTGAAAATCACTCTCTGCTCGTACCCAGTGCACCTGAGCAGCTCCTGGGAGAATGGATCTGATATTCTATTTAATGCCAGTTGTGAACGTAACACACAAATGGGTACCTCAAAACGTAGGAGAGTAAGACTCGAACCACCGATGAGACTCTCGAAATCCAAGCGCTCATTTTAGCCTGAAACTTTAGAGCAGATTGCCCTGGACATGAGGAATCAATCACGAGACATCCTGGAAAGGTGATGAACTCACTTGGTACATCAGAGTAATATGAAACAGTCAGTGCAGGGGATACCCAGGCTGAAGGCAAAGGGGACGGCTACTGAGCAGGGCACAAAAGGATCAGCTCCTTTTACAGGAAAAAATTAAAGCAGCCACAGCGTCTCACCTGATCAGACACCTTTGTGTAAGGATTCGCTCTAAGCCTCACTCATGACAACACCAAAGGTAAGGAAGAGTGAAAGGATTTCAGCCAAGTAAAAATTCTGCTTCAAATGAATCTGTTCTTCCTGCTCGTCCTTCTGAAGACACAGCAAGTTCAAAGCTTAGGTAGTTTCCCCCTCTTCCCTCCCCCTTTCCTTCCCACCATTTATCATTATGAAGGCAAGCAGACAGGTTAGAGGCAGGAAAACCTTCCACTGGGATTTCTGTCCAGTGTCACAGCCGAGGACTAGATTTACACCCCGCATTAGAACCGAGCACATGCCTGTAGTTTCTCTCCATTTCCTCAGCAGTAACATGTGAGGAGAAAGGGGGTTTAGCTCTGGGTAAACACTGCCCAAGCACTCCAAGCCTGGGAGGTGCCAGGGCAGTGGGATGGAGGGGTTTGCTGGAAAAACCAAGAGGGCAAATATTGTCCTTCAACTCACAGAGGACATTCAGTGTGAGGCAGGTGATGGCTGGATCCCCTGACCACCCTCCTGGAGTGAGACAGAACAATGGGAGCAACAGAGACATGAAATCAAGCCCTTGGAAACTGAAATGGCCCAAAGCTCTGAGAAGGAAGAGCTGAGGCAGCACATCCCCTGTGAGGGCACTGTGAGTTTGCTGTGTGTGCGATGTCTGCTGCAGACACAGCCCTCTCCTCCCAGCTGCTGAGCTAAAGGCGCAAAGAAGCCACCCCAGAGTCCTGGTTTGGACCAGTTATTACAGAAAATCAGCACATGGGAAGCAAACCCCCCCATGCTTACCTGTATTCCTCTCAGCTGTGAGAAAATAGCTCCAGCTGCAGGCCAGGGACTCCCTGAAATTCCGAATTTACAGCTGCTCGTTCCCTCCGGGAAGGGCTCCTGCCCAACACGGGAAGAACATCCACTCACCTCTGGGAAGTAGTTAATTAGATTGGGGGGGAAATCGGTTTTCATCCTATTAACTGCAAAAGTAGGAGGTCAGGAACCAGGAGCTCGAGGCAAGGAAAACCAAAAAAAAAAAAAAAAAAGGTGAGAAAGGAAGAAAAAAATGAAAATAGAAAGAAATTAAATAGAAATGCCCTCTTCCTGCCAAGGAGGAAAAGTGACTGGCAAGAGGCAAACAAGTTGCCTGAGGGTCTGAGTGCGGCTGGTGAGGGCACGAGGTTGTGCTTTCACTGGTCACAGAGAGGGGTTTAGGTTGTCCCCTTCACTTGTTTCAGTCACTTCTCTTATTTCATGAAGAACTATGGGTAACACAGCCATGCTTCTCAGAGCTGAAAAACAGGCCCCTGAAAATGTGCAGAAAGGGAGAAAAGTAACTTTTCTCCTATTTAAGACAGACTAAACATCCCCTTCCCCCTGGGATCTCTTATTACTTCTTCAGTTAAGTTTCAATTTTGCAGGTATATGGGCCAGTCTTGATAATAATAAAAAAAATCCTATTAATTTCCCAATGACAGGGTATTCTCCTACCACATATTCTGAATGACCCTTTCCTGACAGGCTAATACAGTAATAATTCCTCACTTGGCTCCAGCACCACGCTCAGATGTTTCCTTGGAAATCCTTTGTTCCTTTTCTGTCGTTTCTTGCTGCGGATGGAGATCCTCTGTGTGGCAATGGTTCCTTGAACTGCTTTTCCACAGCACAGCTCCTTTTGTGGCCTCCCCAGCTTTCCTCTCCACAGATACTGAGGAGCACCATTTCAATGAATCACTCTTTCTTCTAATAAAATATTATTTGAGTCCGATGCCAAAGGCCAGATTTCTGTAAAAGATTCAGATTGAGCAATAAGCACAGCAGAAATAATTTTCGTTCTTCTGTGTTTCCCTCCCCACCATCATTTCTGGGGGTCAGAGGCTCCTTAAAAGACCAGTAGCAGTAGAAGAACTGATATTTTATACCTTTAGTCTTGTTTAAGAGACACCTCCTGTGTTGGAAGCTGAGCAGGGAGGTGTTTCTGTCTTCCTTCTGACTCCTGGGAAGGGCCATCAAGAGCCAGTTCTTGGGTCAACAAAATACCTGCTCTCTAAATCCCCTGGGGTAAAAGACTTTCCCCGAGCTCTCCAGGCCCAAGGGGAATCTCCCTGGTTATTCCTCACCCCTTCCCACCTGCCCTCCTGGCACAGAGGTGACCCAGAGCCCAGTAAAACGTTCAACCAAATATCTGGGAGGGTTACAACGCAGAGCGAAGCTGAGCCAGGGCTTCCTGGCAGCAGGGAGGGCTTGGAAGGAGGGACACAGTTACTGGCTACGAACAGCCATTACCCAGAAATTCAGCAGGAGGATAAAAGGCAGCAGACAGCCCAGTAAAAGTCACTGTACCTTAACAGCGGGGACACAAAGAGGAGTTGCTGTGCCTGACCCAGCTCAGCAGTGAGTAACCACCACGCTGCTGTCCTGGGGGACACGGCGGCTCGCTGCGTTCTGGGGATTTTGTTGCCTAAACTGGCAAAATCTTCAGCTTTTCAAGGTATCAACAATGTCTTTCATGTGCTGGTACAATGCCCCGAGCGGGGGAACAACTGGGAATTGCCAATATAAAGTGATAGGAAAGGCTGTCCTCACATTTCATTTAATAGGGTACATTCCTTTTTGGAATATTGCTGAAAGTCCCTCAAATATAAATGGAGCAAAAACTGTTCTTTTACTTACTGCTAATAACAGCCAGTTGTACTGTCCTTGAGAGCCACATATAAAAACATTCAAGGAATATTTTTAAATGCCTTGCTCTGTGGTAAAATACTGCACTATAAAGGAGACTTCTGGAGATGTTACCTAAATTAGCCTTGCTCAAATGCCTTTGTGATATTTAATCATAATAATAAAAGCCAGAGTGCTTTTGCCTTTCCATCAGAAACTAGTTCTGCTAGTCCCAGCTCCATCCTGAAAACGTGGTGTCGTGGTGTTTAATTTCATAGACACAAAGACACTTCACTACCATAGCTCTCATTATTAAACAATATATTTTAATTGTCACCACCTTTCTCATACATACATGGGCCAAATCTACCCTTATTGGCTTCAACCGAGCTCCACAAGGGATGAATTTGGCTCAATATATATAAAACATACAGCAAGTCAAGCAATAAAAAGCAATGTTTGGGTTTCTTTTTTTTTATGGCGCTCGGTGCTTTTTTGCCATAGGAACCCACATGCCTGGCCAGTAAAATCCCACGATAAAGGACTGAAGTGTTTAAGACTTCATATGCAGAATAGCCCTTGGTGTTTAATTACAATAGCAAAGATGCCATGTTATAAAAGCATTTCTTACCTGGAGAAGGGATCCATGCTCTGCAGTGAAGCTTAATTACCCCGGACACGCCGGGGTTTCCCCTCTGGCAGTAACCTCTAACACCAATAACTCCTCTATTCCTCCTGACATCTGAATAGCTGAATATTGTTAATCTTTGGTCTGATTTCCTTATTGGGACGGCAGCTTTGCAGTGGGGAAAGCACTGAACATCAGGAGAGCTTCATTCCTGGGACATTCCTCTTTCTTCCCTCGGAATCTGGCGCTCCCTCAGCCCGCTCTGGCACTGCTGCTCCCCCATCTCCCCTTCCCAGCATACTTGGCTCCAGATGGAGATTTGTGCATTTCCCCCTCCTGCGATCCTTCCCTGCTCCACCAGCAGCTCCATCCCAGGCCCAGAAGATGCAAAATTTCTGCGGAAAGAATTTACTTTGAGACATTAAAAAGAAAAAGCGTTGCCCGGCTGGGAGCGCCAAGCCCCGCCGAGGCAGCGGTTTTACAGCTCTCACACACAAACACACACAGGGCACCTCTGGAGCCCCCCCAAAAAAAACCCCTCCAACTGATATTATAGTGGGGAAACTGAGCCTTCAGTATTTATTAAGTTGTATTAGATTTACAGCTCAGACTTCTGCTGAGATCCATAAGGAGGAGATTCGAGTTTTACGTCGCAAACGCTGCTTTTTTTTTCGAGGCGGGGAGGAAACCTCTCCCTGGGAAAACCACGGGATCTCCAGCCATGATTTAGAATCATCACCTGCGTGATCCTCCTCATCCTCACGCCTGCATCCTCGGCTTTTGATGAAGGCAATTTCCTGAGTGCATGTGAGAGCCTGTGGCTGCAGCCTGGAACAATCCTGCCTCAGTGCTTCCCTTGTGTTGTTGATCCTTTAATTTCCTCCAGCCCACTCCTGCAGGGGACTAACTCGAAGTTTTATGCTACTCTTTTGGACTAATCATTTACGACTGAATTTTTTAAAAAAAAAAAAAAAAAAGAAAAAAAAAAAAAGAAATCCCTTCTCTGCTGCTACTGCTCCATGGAAGGGTCACTAATTGGGATGTACTCGTGGCCAAATGGCAACACAGGCTTAACAGCAACTCGCGGGGACCTAAAAATCCTGCCCAAAGCTTCGTAACCAGAGCAGTTCTTCAGAATCTTAGTCCAAAATTCTCCGTAAAATAAGCTCTGCCGTGCAAATTTTCGCACCTTGAGAAAGCAGGCGAGCAGAACGTCACATAAAACTGATTCATGGGGGAAATCACAGGACCAAGAGAAAGATCTCCTGTTCTGAGGGTTCTGAATGTTACACGCAGGGCTCTCACCACGGGCACGGCTTTATATATTAAAACCACAAAGTGGAAGAGTATCGGCAATCACTGAAAGAAAGGCACATGCTGGATTAACGTGGGCCTCGGGGGTAACTGGTGACTAAGGACAAAACGGAAAACCAGATGAAATACAGAAGGGGCATGCATTAATTTCCCCAAATTGTTGATGTTAGTGCTCAGTAAAATGGGGATCAAACCAGGGATTTTATTATAAAAGAAAACCAATATTCGTTTAAGACTTTTTTCATAAAAAATAAATCTATTCAATTCCAACTTAAAGCTGAGAAGCTGATGCTCAACACTTAGGCAAAGGCCTCATTATTATATGTTATCATGTTAATTATGTAATCTCAGATGCACATCCTTCCAAATGTATTGTTTGAACGGTGCAGCTTTTTTGAGCCGCCCTATTTGGGAATATCACAACAGCTGTGACCCAAGCTTGAACACACGGGCACGAATGATCAATTATTTCTGGATTTTCATACGTTTCAGGTGACCAAATTGTCCTTGAGGAACTTTTTTAATTAAAGGATAAATTTGCACAGCATTTGATGTATTTTACACACAACTGCCACCATAAACTACTGTCAAATCTTTAAATTAATACAAATACATTACTTAAAGTAATTGAAGTACATTTTCAAGACCACAAGTGGGGTTTGCAGCTGTTTCTGGCCCCACCTCAGCTCAGACTCACTCCCCCAGAGTGGCTAAAAATTCAACCATTTCACACGCTCATGATAACACTCTGAGATTCAATTAAAAAAAAAACCCTCTGGCAGCCTAAATCAAGCGTATTGCAGAATACTTTAGGGAACAGGAAGGAGGAGGTAGGAGGGCTGGAGAGGGGCACTTTGTGGGGACGGTTCCACAGGGCAGGACCAGCCGATTTATTCGCTGCTAATTCCGTCCTCAGACGATCAGACTCAGACTGGGCTGATTTCAGCGGCAAAATCTCTGCCTGCAGATCAACGCTGGGCTCAGCCATAAGATCCTAATTATTTGAAAGGCATTTGTTTTCATAGCTTTCTTTTTTTTTTTTTTTTTTTTTATGTGTGCAGGTCGATGGCATTTTAATGCCTTATTAAAAGGTTGTTTTACAGCAGCCCGTCTGTTCCGTCTCTGTGCCCGTGTCTGTGCTCTGGGCTGCAGGATTGTGCCTTTCCTGCTGCAGGATTGTGCCTTTCCTGCTGCCCAAAGAAATATTTTCCAGGTTCCCTGTAAAAGTTGCCGATATTTCCTAAGATAAACTTTTTTTACCTGCTCCAAATTGATACTGAGAGGGGAGATGTGACATCTCTGTCTCTCCATTTCTGGCCTACTCACAGGAAAAGGTTTCTGTTCATGAAAGGATATGCTTGGTAGCTTGGGGCCCAATTTTATATGACTTTTTAATCACATAAACGAATGCAAATGTTTTAATTTCTGTTGTCCTTTAATTCAGTTTAAATCACAGCAATGCAAAAAATGCCAACACTCCCCTACCATGTTTCCAGCCCAGGTCTCTTAAATGCACAAGAAATAAAAAAAAATAAAGCAACTCAAACTTGGAATAAAATGGAATTGATGCAAAGTTTTGATATCAAATCACCTTGAAGTGTCTGTAAGGTAAACAAACATCCAAATGTCAAAAGGTAGGTTTAAATACGACACATTTACCAGTATTCAGACAGTAATCCCAGCGAAATATTTCTTTTAAACATGTGGGGAAGCCTTTGCTTTGTTGCAGCCAAATGGCAGGACTCCCACTGAGTTCAATGGGGCCAGAATTTGTACCCAGGTAACTCCTTCTCCTCACTCACACCCAGATATTGTGCTGCTGAACAGCAGCCTTATGGGAGTTGGCATTAAATAACAAAGTACTTATCTGTCCCATTAGTCCTGATGAGTACGTGGCCTGGATCAGCAACAGTTTTAAGATAAAGTATAACCTGAATTGCCTGTTTTCAGTTCTTGAGGGTTCTGGAGCAGCAAGCAGGAGTGAACGGATGATGGAAGCAGCCAGACCTACAAAAGAAATAGTATTTTAAAAGCACTGTACTTATGGGGGGGAAAAAAGCTTTGCCTTTGTACATAAAGAGCTCTATTCATTAAAAGAAGTTTTTACAAACGTGGCTATTTCAAATAGCTTAAAAGTGTGAAATATACTTAAAATGAGTAAAATTTGTGGGTTTTCCTCTGGGTTAAATATGTGCCATACTAATAAAGCTCTCCTCACACCTCTTCCTAACTCAGAGGCTTTGGCCTCATTCTGCAACTGTTTTGAATTGAGGGAGCTCAGCACTATTTGCTGGAATGGACCATCAGTTCTCCAGGTCCCAGCTCTGCAAAGATTCCTGGGCTTTAAGGGATGCAGAGGAAACCACCTCAACCCGCCCTTCAGCGTGGCCACTGCAGTGTCCTGCCCCAAGCACACCCAGGAGAGGCTCCCTGTGCTCCCACAGCTCCGGACAATCCTGCCCCAGGATCCCACTGCAGGGCAGGCTGGGGAGGAGCAGCTGCTGCCCCCGAGCAGGCTCAGGGAAGTCACAAAACTCAGAGACACCGAGTCAGCTCAGACCTCCTTCCAGGCAGCCCCCCCTTCAGCAGGTCAGATTTGGAAGCACAGACGCCTCAGAACTCTGTGCAGGTGCTCAGATCTCGGGTTACTGCAGAGCCCAAGCACCTCCCAGGTACACATTTCCATACGTACGTATCCATAAATCTGGGGTCACCGATTCACAGAGCCCGGTATCAGACACGCAGAACACCTGAGGCTGCTGTGCAGTGCCAATGTCCCTGTTTCTGCAGGAAGGTTTCCCATATCCAGTGTTCTCCTTCCCATTCCTGGTTTTTAAAACGTACCTGGCACTTACACACTGTATAAAAACCACATCAACAGCTTGTACATGTTAAAAAGCAACCCTGCCTCCTGTTCCCTGTGAGGCAGGTCAGCACTCCTGGATAACCTGTGGGAACCCAGCAGTACTACAGAGTTACATGGGAGCTCATTCAACAGAGCCTTTGCGAACCTCACAGAACTGATTCTCCAGTGTTTGACCCTTCCCACTGCTTGAGGAAAGCTTCAAACAGCTTTAAAATGAAACAAATGTGTTCAAATCTGACTATTTATAAGGCCCACTTTCCTTGATTTTGTCCTTTCAGTTTTCAGCTGCCATTGGTGCCCAGAAGTTGAGGTATCAGTGTTTAACATGAATGTGTTTGAACCCATTTCCCTTTGATTCTGTAACTCTGCAATCACTGTCTGTTGCTGCAGATCGTCAACAAGACACTGAGATTGTAACATCACATCTCCGTGATGGCTTAAGTACAGAATAATAAGACATTTTGGAAAGCAAGGCTTAGATACAAAACGTTTTAAAGCTGAAACTCTGCTTGCTGTCGCAAAATCCTCCCAAATTTCACGTGTTGACCTCAGAAATCATAATGACATTTTATATACGAACTGGGATAAAAACACACGTCTCAGGCACATGGTATTGCACCAGCCCCTCACTGAGGTACAGATTTTGTTTGCTTCATGCCCCGGTAACGATGGGCAATTGCACAGCAGCAGATCTTCCTGAACACCAACAAATTAACGAATTTCTATTTATTGCCACATACTCATGTCAGGAGAGAATAATGGAGGACAGAGCCATGTGTTCCCTCGATACAACTGTGGATTCTAACAACACAAAGTCCATAACCCCGTGCACAGCAGGAATGCTGTAAAAGCAGGTGATGTCTTTGTCCCAAAGGAGCACGGACTGCCAGGAGAGCCACTTGGACAGCTGGGGATCAAACTACCACTTCCCTGCTCCTCATGTTCCGGGAAAGGGAAGCATTAGGGATGAACCTCCAGCGTTGCTCTGCAGATAAAGCTGTGCTGGAGCCTGTCCCACACCACAGGAGCCCAGCATTCCTGCCTTCCACGCTCCGGAGCGCCGCGGATTTGTCCAAACCATATATCCTTCTCCAAGGAAACGACAGCGAAAGCGCTCCCCAGATTTAACCACTGTCAGATGTTCTTGGAGCACAATATTAATTTCTCTCCTGAGATCATAAATGCTTTGTTGTAACAAGCCACCAGCCCCTCAATCCTTTGATTTGCTCTGTCAGTGCTGCCCCCAGGACCACGAGCACGAGCATCTGTGTCCAGCCTGGGAGGTGTTTGAGACACGGGGAGGCAAAAATGGGAGCAGTTACATGAGCTTCTTTCAAAAAACAGTTCTGAAAACATTAAATCACACTGTGCCAGCCATTGAAGTGGTTTCCTTCTCACCAAACTCATGCAGCGGTTTCACAATACTAACAAAGCCTGAAATAGTAGCAGCAATCCCTAAAAAAAATGCTTAAAAAAACCCCAGAAACCTTTACCTGGAGAGCTGGACAGGACTGTCCTGCCTCCATGTTCCTTTTGTCTGTGAGAGCACTCCCTGGCTGGCTGGGTACTCACAATTAATCACTTCTGCTTCCCATGATCCACTTGTCTTTGGAATTCATTTCAGGTTGATGACTCTCAGTGTATTACAGACCATTTGTAAATACATCAGTTCACATTTAAATGTTTCACTTTGTACCAAAATACCATCTAGATAGAGCTAATCTGAGCCAGACATGCTGGACCACAGCTCCTTCCCATCCTCAAAGTGCTGCAGGTGCCGGGCTCTCCACTAAAATGAATTCGGAATTTAGTGCAAGAGAAAATCATCCTTCCCTTCAGATCCAGCAGCCAAGGTTTCTGTAAATGCTTGGCCCTTAAAATACAATTTCCCACCACTCCAACCCTTATTTTGGTAACAAGATACTGCAAGAAGTAGCTGCTGGAGTAGTTGAGTGCTGGACCAGGAAAATCTCCTCGCTCCAAATCAGTTATCTTCAGGCTCTCTGCTTCACCTGGGCCACTTAATTACAGAAAATTTCCAGGGATTTCATTTGTAAGGCAACACTTCCAGCATGTATTACTCCATTACCAGTCGTAATGAACTCCAAATCCTTCCGTAGCTTATCCATCATTTTAGCTACGTTTCTTGCTCAGAAGAGGATGGATTCCCTAAATCAGTTTCCCACCTCTGGAAAGCTCCATGTCTGCCAGCAGTCACTCTCCCTGCTTGAGCCCAATTTATTCTTTTCCAGTCCACCTTGTCCAATAACTCCAGTTGGAGAAAGGGGACTTTATTCCATTCATTTCACAGATCCTAATATCCATTCAAAAAGTAAACTGACCAAATCTAGAGAAAAGCTTTGAGCTTTATCCTCATTCCTTGGAGCTCAGCACTTTCAGCTTCATGTCCTCACATCCCCTGAACTGATTGAAGAACATTCCCTAGACATTTCTGAGGCTCTGTCCTGGCCAGCCTCAGAACAGCTTTTATGGCCAATTTTTTTCATAAGTCTAATATTAAACTCAACGACTTCCTTTATTTTTTTCCCAGCTGCCAATTTTCCTTGTTTCACAAACGAAGATTATCACTTTTCCTAATTGCAGAGCGAGGGCAGGGATCAGATTAGGCCTGTCCCTTTCCATCACTCACTTCACAAACATTGACTTGCCGGGTTTGGCTGCCAGGAGCTCCACTTTCTGCCCACCTTTCCTCAGGGCTGGGATCTGAAAGGACCAGCCGTGCTCCTCCTGAAGCCCACGGATCAGAGGTGGAGGCTTTGTCAGTTTTTAGAGTCGATCTGAAATATCCCACCAGAGCATTTTTAAATTTCAAATTACAAGCGTGTTTTTTCCTCCTCATTTCTTATCTCACCGGCTGGCAGCGGTTTTGTTGCACTGCGGAACTTCAAACGCGACCTCGGATTCTTTAACTTCGTTCCAAAATTAATATTTTAGCTTATATCTTCGCCTGAGCCAAACTTTCCTCCTTCCTGCTGTGTTCTGGTGATTTCTGGGTGCTGGCAGTCAGATTGCTGGGTCGGTGACCTTGCCATTCAGCCTTGGAGGTCTGCATCCAGCCTTCCCACCCGGCCTGGGAATTCCATAGATGTCCCCAAACCCTTCTTTCTTATCATTTGTCTCAGTCCTTCCAGAAAGACCTTCCAGATGTTGCAGATTCTTGTTGCAATTCCATCTGGCCCCCGCTTTGATTTCTGGGAGTCCTGCAGAAAACAAGGCATTTGTGAAAAAAAAAAAAAAAAAAAGGGAAAAAAAGAAGAAGCAACAACTTTTCAGATACTGGTGTTTAAAAACACTGTCTGGATGTCCTGAATTAATATTGTGTCAGAAGAAGCCAAGTGGCTGCATGCCAAGGCTCAAGCCAAGGTGTATTTTTATGGCAAAGCTATAAACCCACAAAATAAGTGGTTTATAATGGAAATTCTGACACACTTTTAATATCAGGAGCAGAAATATTCTGGTTGTGGTGAGGAAGTCTTTGCCAGCTGCGGGACTCACCTGTCAGCTGCGCTGCCTGAACAATCCCTTGGGATGGGAGGGTTCCTCCTGCAGCTCATCCTCCTTCAGCCACGGGGTGTGGGGGCAGGGGGGGCCAGTCACACTCAGCAATTCCTTCTGGAGCCTTTCAAAGCCCTTTTCCTGGCTGATTGCAGGGAAAAGCACAACTGGGATTCCCAGAGTCCTGCAGTGGCTGAAGCTCAGACCTGGCTCCAGGCAGAGCTTTCAGCAGCTGAAAGAGGGGGGATGTTCCTTGACAACGCTCCTTTTGAGTGGCACTTCCACAGGGAAAGGTTGGGAAGAACTGTGGGATTCAGCAGGTCTGAAACTCTGGCAAAACCCACCCCTGGACACTCGTTGATTCCCAGAGCTGTGGATCAACCCATGCACAACTGGGGAGAGGAGAAACATTGAGCAATATTTCGGATATTGTATCAAGCTATTGATAAGCTGCGAGTGTGATGATAATAGAAAATACTGGCAGTAATGACAAAGGACTAAAAAGAATTCCCCAAGGCTGAAATATCACAGAAATAAACACATCTAACACAGCATAACTCTAATTTGAGTTATGGGGGCAGTTCTGTTTGCACATGAATGCTCTAACTGGTCACCTCCATTATAGTCTCCCATCAACATACCATTTCCAGCATATATATATATTTCATTTCCATGTTCAGGATGACAATATCCAATACAATGGTATGTGCTGGCTCTAGACCTGGTCTCTCTGCATGGCAAGTATTAAAGCTGAGATTTCCAAGATGCTTTTCCCACCCCAAGCATCTTGATTTGCAGTCACGTTCTTCAGGAAAACCGAGGAAGGAAGGAGTCAACCTTTGGTTGCCAGAACAGAAGTGGAGACCTGTGTACACACACTTATATTTATATACACAGCTTGAACTTATTTCGTACTTGAGAAAAGATTGGGAGGCAAAAGGGAAGGAAATCCAAACACTGGCAAATAAACACAGGATGATGGATGGAAGCCCCAAGCAGCATCCACGCCTTCTACGCTGAGAGATCAACTTTTATGGCACAGATTAACCACAGCAGCAAACAACAATGCAGAAAGCTCCTTCTTTTACATAGAATGGAGAGGAAAATGAAAAATCACACATTACTTCAAAATAATCTGCATGGAAATGAACTAAAACATTTGTGAGCATGAGCCAGAATTCCTACCTTTACTTTCAAGATCTTCAATTAACACCCCTAAGAAATTTAAGACAATTAAATCAGTCTTCTGGAGGGTGTGCTGGGTGGAGGGAAGCAGAGCCTGGGGCACTTCAACTGGCTGCAGCCTTTAAGAGAGTCTAAGAGCTTAAAGATACAACCAAATTTTACCTTTAATTATTTTAGAGGCTCTTCTTATGATAAAACAGGAGTGAGGGTGTTTTTTGTTGATAAGGCAAAGTTCTGTCACCAACAGAAATAGGGGATCCTGCCTCCTGCTTTCATCCTGTATCTTCCCCAATGTTAGACTTTGGTTGTTTCCTTCAGTGAAGCTTTTTGGGTGCTCCAAGCACACACACCCAAGCACAGTTAGAAACTAACACCGAGTTTGAAGCCGTAAAACCAGCTCTGATTCAGGCTGGGGAGCTGCAGGGCGGCAGCAACGTGTCTGAAAGGAAGGAGCCTTGGCAAGAGGGTTTATTGGTTTGATTTTTGTGGAGATCGGGCTTTTCTTTGTGACCAGTTTCCTGGTGGTTACTTAAGCTAATCTGTAAACATAAATTAATGTCTCTGTTAGTTTAATCTCTATTTAGATGCCATTGGGAAGGAGCCCCAGCGTGGGGACATGCCTTGCAGTGGAGGAAAAGGAAGGGGATTGAGAGCAGCTCTTGTTGCTCCCCAGCCCAGCTCTGCAGATCTCCAAGAGCCACAGTGCTTTCCTTGGACCAGCCTCCCTCCTTTTATTAGCTCCCAGATGCTTTCCTGGGGAAGAAAATCAATGGAAACTGGGATTTTTCCAAATATTTGTTTTGGTGTAAAACAAAGATAGCCCAAGAAAAGTACTTGAGGCAGAAATCTCAGGACTGAAAAATTAGACTGGTCAGATTTTCAGACCAAGTTAAGAGTTATGGGTTTTCTTGGGTTTACTTTCTTTGGAAGCAATAAGAACTTAAAACCCCCCTGTCCTTTTTTTTTTTTGGTGCAGCAAAGCTCAGGACCCTCGAGGGTCTAAACATCAACTTCTGATACGATTTAAACCAAGAGATGAGTAGCATTAAGTATTAGATTTAAATAATTTAGATTTAAAGACAGACACACAACTGAGGTATAAAACTCAGACCCCTCCAGTCCAAGCAGCAGAAGAGCTCCAGTATTTCCACTATGGCCTGGGAGCAGGATATGGAAAGTTGGGAGGTCAGTGGAAAAACTCTGTGCCACAGGAACTCCCTCTTGTTCCCTTTTGAAATCAGCAGGGGAAAATAGAGGGATTCAAGCCATGAGCACAACCCCGAGCAGGGGCAGTGCAGCTGAGGGGGAGCTGCTGCAGCTCCGGGTCTGTGGTGGCAATTTGGGAAACTCCCTCCCCAAAACGGAGCATTGTGCAAACCCCCCTTACCTGGGCACTGCACAGAGGCAGGGAATGGATCCATCTGGGAATGTGTCACCCTTTGGACGGAGCAGAGAAACCCTAAAATCACTCAGGCAAAGATAAACCCGTTCCTTGGGTCCTGTCCAGACCCCGGGAAGGTGGGTTGTGTCCCTCACTGCCAGCTGGACACCTTGGATCACGTCCACGGTCCTGACACGGCTTTGCAGCACCAGTGTTGGCTGGAATATCACACCAACCCAGCTTGGGGGGACAAGGGCAACCTGCCAAAGCCAAAAAATGAGGTTCTGCTGAGCTACTTCTGCTCAAACCTCGTCTGCAGCCGAGCGAGGAACCCCCAACTCTCCCATGCCGAGCACGAACACGGGAGGTCCTTTCCTCGGAGAAGAGGACAAGCCCAGGGATAACTGTCAAAACAAACACTTGAAAACTTGGCTTTCTTCCTTCACCTCCACAAAACCCAACAGTTAAATCCCCAAACTGAAGTTTCTGACTAACTTCTATGAAGTATTTCTCCTCAGAAAGGGTTAAGCAGCATTTCTTTGATCTTTGTGTATCAAATACTTCCGTTTCCAGAGAAATCGCGGGCCATGTCCAGTCTCATTTCCAAGGATCATTTGCGGCTTTTGCATCTACAATGTTATTTTGAGGAAACCCCCCCCCCCCGCAAAAAAAATAAGAGTTCAGTCAATACTGTTTACGTCTGGTGTGAAGTCACAGATGGTACAAATTCAAGTTCAGATCTTCAGATTTTTCCCCATCTTTTGGAATTTTAAACTGTGCCTGTATGGGACAAAATTTCCCCAAGACTCCTTCCCTGACTGGCTCCAGCTGATTTTGGGGTGATTTGGTTTCTACCTGACAGTAGGAGACAGAAATTGGCTAAAAGTAAATTCTGGATCATATTATTTGGCTTTCCAAATAACATTAGCCTTTAAATCTACACAGTATAAACCACTACAGCAAAGAAATATTTATATCTTAATTCTTTCCATACAAAAAGAGACTGATTAGGAAATACAGCAGAAAACTCACTTTCTCCTGTCTTACTTGTGATTGTTTTCCTAAGATTGGATGAACTGTACCACCTTTAGTTGCCTTAGGAATAACATCTCTGCCAGTTTGACAGTGCAAGCCATGCAATACTCCTTGTGAAAACCAGGCAAGAAGACAGCAGTGTCTTTTTGGGGGGAATTCTCTTCCTCCCAAAGAAAGCTGGTCCGTGCACCTTCGATGGGGAAAATACAAGATTCCTACCGGTATTTTATTTGCAGTAGCACTCACCTCACCCATTTCTAACAGAAATAAAAGCAGAAGAACACCTTCAGAGCCCAGAAGGAAGAAGAGCCCCTGTGCCCTCGGGGTTGATGTTCCCAAGAGACACCAGTCAAATTAGAAATAGGTGGCAAAGATAAAGCCAATTAAACGCTTATTAAAAAAGAAAGGACCATCCCCTATCTCCGTTCCTTTCCAACAGCCACCCCCATCTGGAATTTATTTCTAGGGTGCCCATTCCTTCTCACAGGTTCAGTGCTACCCATTTCACACCAGTGAACTACTGAAAGCCCTTGGAATTCCGGGCCGGAGCGGCCAGAGCCCGGCGTGTTTCCCAGGGATGCAGCTAATGTGTCAGACTTGTAAAATAGCTCTTAGTGCTGGAGCTGCATTTAGGCAAAGAAGGAAACTCACTTTAAATACTTCAGGCTTTAATATCTAGTCCATTATGCTGCAGCAAGGTCTTGTAAAGAGTCAATTATGGGATCCTTCTGATTTGATCCACATGCAAGGGAAATCCGCTTCTCTGCCTTTAAACCCCTGGCCTAAGTGTCCTGTTTAAATAATTAGTGACACTTTTTCTTTGATCAAATTGATTCACATTGTTATTCTTTTATGTTAATTTAAAGCCTAATCCACGGAAAATCCAAGACAGATCTCGAGCCATCACTCAGGGAGCTTTTACAGAAGGGCTCTCCGGTGAGATTGTCCAGAAAACACGACAGGTTAAAGACAGTAGTGAAGGAAAATGCCTCTTTTAGGGCTTTTTTTCCCTTCTGAAAACCTGTGAACCACCAAGCCACTTAACGGCAGTAGCATGGGTGAGCAGTGGGACAATTTGGAAATAATTGGGAGTGGAGACACAAAGCTGGCACAAACTCCAGCACAAACCCCACTCTCCAGCAGATTTAATAATGAAGCCAAAATCTGGGCGTTTTCTGCTATTAAAAAATGTGTTAATAATGGAAAATATTTTAAAATAAACTGCAGCTACTTTTACTTATATTCTTGTTTTCTACTCAAAGCTCAGTTGCCCAGGCTACAGGGGAGTTACCAGCAATGAAGTTGGAAAGGTTTTCAGCCAGACTGAGCTTGTGAAGGTGCTCAGCCAGTCACTAATAGGAGAAAAAACACCCTCAGCATTTATCATTGCACGTCCACACCACTGGCTTTAGGAAGATATTCCTATAAACCTATGAATGAGAGGCTGATAATAAAGTTACCCCTATAAGTACATAAATATTTCAGCTTTGTCCAAGTCCATAAATTCAACAGAATGTCAACTTGCTGTTCATATTCAAATAATTTGAATTAGTATCTCTCTGCTGAGGCAAAACCCAGTTACATTAATAGGGCATGAATAATGATAATTTCTGGATAGCAGTTACATTCTACCACAACGTTTCAGATGTATGTATGTTTTCTGGGAATAATTAAAAGGTTATGTTTCCAGACAGCAGCACAAATGAGGTACAGGCACTACTTTGCTAAAATATTGATGTGTTTCTTCAGAAGATTCGGTGGAGGAACACTTACCAAGTGTCTTTTTTAGAACATTCCTGCAACAAAGAAGTAACAACAGAAAATATTCCACAATAATTAGAGGTAAAAAAAAAAAAAAAAAAAAAGAATAAGGCAAACAAGATTACTGTTTTGTTTATCTCCATGACAAAATCCTCGAGCAAAACCGTGTTCTGAAATGACTAACGGGATGTAACTGCTGCAGAATTCCCACCTGGGGCTGAAGAGCTGGGTCTGGAGGACCTCTGCTGTCCAGGCTCTGCACAGCCACACGTTCCCACACCGCTCAGCTCAGCAGCCAAGGGGAACAACCTTTAGAATCCTCATCCTTTGGGAATTCCTCAGGCTCTGCAGCCACAATGAAATCTTCAGCATTATTCCATTTAGCACGATAAACTCGGTGCTTCTGGAAAAGAGTGCCTTTCCCTCTGTCATTTATAAATTAGGGACTGCTGTGAGAGTCTCCAGAGGAGAATTTTGGTTCACCTGCTTCAGTTTGGACACTGGGGATGAAACCTGGAGATTGGGGGGTATTTTCCTCTCACCCTTACCAAAGGGGGAGTGGAGTGAAAAGAAGTTTGCAGAGAACACTGGAGGCACCAAAGCACTGAGGGCACAGCAGGTACAGTCAGGGATGCTGAGGGGAAAATCCTCACAGGGTTCCTCCCGCACAGGAACAGTGTCCAACTTCTGGGACAAATCCCAACATGAAACACCCAAAAGCTGGAGACAACCCAAGAGCCCAGAGAGGCCGTTTCATATATCACAGGACAGCTCAAAACAGCACCAGAACCAGATCAATGTGAACGGGGAAATGTCACTGCTCACAAACACCAGCCCCTCTTAGGGACAGGCAGAAATATCTAAGTTAGGGCTACAAATGCCAGCAAGGAAAAGAATGCCTCGATATTAAAGCAGGGAGGCACTTCTGGGGAGCATGAGAAAGGTAACCAATTTATTCTGCCCTTTAAGCTCTGGAGAAATTCCCCCTCTCTGCAGCATCTGAGCGCTGTGAGCCTTCCCAGAGCATTGTGAACACACCATCTGCAGACTTGCATGTGCCACATACTTACAAAAGCAGCTGGGGTACGTTCTAATCTTGTTGAGCCACTAATTTTCCGTTATTAAAAATAATTTTTATTTTCAAGGAGAAGTTGGGCAGTAAACTAGAAGTCACACCTGCTTCAACTGCTTAGACCTTCCACCGTATAAGAATTATGAGCAGTTGAAGGAAATTGTTGAAGGAAGTTTTTGTTTGCAACTGAAGAAAAAGAAGGATTTGGGCAAGAGTGGCAAAAAATTTGCACCTTGAAGAATGTGAACTTGCTCTTTGGCTGTGGAATGCCCCGTGAAGGGAGAGCAGCAGGCAGAGTCCCATCCCCACCCTCCTGCCCTCGACAAGTATTCTCCTTTTAGAGGCATTAAATCTTGGCAACATCCACCGCAGTTCCCACTTAAGCTGAAGTAAGTACATGTACAGAAGGGCTCTGTCAACATATCTGAGTGGAAAGATGTTTGGATTAACTAAGAAAACCTATTTCAAATCTCAGATAATAAAATGCCCTCCTAAATCCTAATTGCAACTTTCATCTCGCGTCTTAGGCCCCGGCAGCAGCTGATGTGCCGATACAGATCAAGTGTTTAGTTTGATAAATGCGGCTTACGAGGGTCTTGGTATTGCTGACTGACAGAGTAGCTGAATAGGATCCAGGCTCCTAAAGGTGATTATCTGCCTAAAGAAGGAAGAAGATGAGCACAGGACAACCTTGTTTGTCATTTTGTGCGCTTAATCGGACAAAGCTCATAATGCTAAGAGCTTCTCTATACCATCAAAAATAAAACAAAAGCAGCTTTCAAATAAATTACACTACCATTTTACGGAGGGGGGGAATCCAGGAGCGGGCGTCGGAGAATTGTCTTGGAGTTGCTGTTTTCCAGCAGAAGAAATTAGAGCTGGAGCATTAAATCATATTCCCAGAGTCTTCTCCTTACCTGAGGTTGGAGTTTATGTGTCCTGTGCAGTGACACCCAGCTAAAACAAAGCAGCTTTCTGGTTTTAAACATGTAGAAAGACACGACATAACAAGACCTGCCCTTTTAGTTCAAACTGTTCCCTAAAAGAAATAGAAATATAACGCCCTTTGCAGCAAGGCTGACCAGGCTCACTCACCAACACCCCTGCTCTGTGTTAACACCAGCTCACTGCTTTAGCTTCGTGTCTGTGCAAAAATGATAACCAGAAGTGCATAAAGCCATTTGAATGTGATATGACAGAGTGGTGTTTTCCTCACTTGTAACTCAGTTTACAGAGCACTGTATTTACAGAAGGGCAGGGAACACTGTTCCTTTGCACCTTCCTTTCGGTTTTGTTTTACACGACAAAGAAAAGAACGATTCATTTGCATGAAGCTCCCCGGACTTTCAAAAGGGAAAATCTGAGAAGGAGAAACAGAAAAAAAATCAGGTTCTGCTTCAGGATTAACAGCAAATCTACAGCTCTGCCACAAATCCCTATTTTGCAAAATATCTGTGACATTTACTCTGCCTTTCTTTAACCAAGACCTTGTGTTAAATTTAGTTTAATACTATTATAAACACAAATGGAGCATTAAAAACAGACTCTTTCAAAATACAAACAACGAAACAGCATTTCCAGTGGGGAGTGCCCCATTAATTAAATGACAAATAAAACTCCCAAGCCTGAAGAAGCAAAAAGGTGCTTAAGTAACATCACTTCAACACTAGTGCTCCAAAAAAATGAAGGGAGTCAAAATTCCCAACTGAAATGCACTCAAAGCAGAAAAAAACACACCTTCAGATGGCAATTTATGTAATTCTCATTGTTCTAATTTTACAGCAATTGAATTCCTATTTGAAAAGCCCTAGTCTGCACTTGTCCGCAGAGAATACCCATATATTATAAATATATCATATTTAGCAAATAGTCAAGCAGCCAATTGCCTGAATTCTGAAGGAAAGGGCATTTTCTCTGCACCCTCAGCCCCGAGCAGGGGCAGGCAGGGGGACACTCCCAGAGCAGCCGTGCAAGGACCAGTGCTGACCCAAGAACTGCTTTTTTTGGTCCTTGACCACTACCAGGACAAACATATTTCAGATCCCGGCTGCGAAATTTGACAACTAATTCTTTCCAGTATCGTTTATTCCTATTCATTTCACGGCTGAAAGGTTTTGATTATGGACTCTGTCACTCCAAACAATTTCCAAGTGTCCTGTAATCACACCTAATTCCACATCTAAATCACCGGGAGGATAAAGTTGTTATACTTGTAATGGTATTTGTCCTACTTTGAACATTACCAACCTGTTTTCTCTAATCCTTTAGGAAACACCCTAATGAGGCTCATCTAATGGCTTCTACTAGTTAGGAAGGCAAACTAAAAGATTTAGCTCCTCAGTCTGTCTCTAAATCTTCTGAGTGAAAGATGATTTACAGTTAAGCTACGAAAAATCTGACCACTCTCAGGTCTGGAAAGTCTCTATGTGGTTGCAGCAAACTCCAATCAGGAGCAAAGATTGTGTCTCACTCCCCCCCAGCTTGGCTTACCTGGGCAATCAGCAGCTGCTGGGAAATATTCATTAACTTATAAAAGCTTTATAGACTGGTCTGAGTTTCTATTAGGAAAAAAATGGCTGGATTTTGCACTGGAAACGCTGATGGGAAAGGTTAAGTTCATAATTCTGAGTCCAAGACCTGAACCAATGGTTTGCTGCCCCACTTTGAAAAACGTTATAAAATCAAATAAAACATAAATAGTTATGGTGAGAGAAAAATAGAGTCATCTCCATGCACTGAGACAAATATTTAGAGAAATGAAAAGAGAAAGTGGGGTGGTTCTTGTTAGGATGAAGTTAAATACCCATCCTTTTGGAATTGAACTCCCAAGTGCCCCAAGAACCTGAGAGGATCGTACTGACCTAACAGAAGCCATCAAACATTTATAAAATAAGACAAGACTACATTTTGTTTAGGGTTGAAAGCAAAGATTTAACAAGTGTTTCACAGTGAGCAAATCAGGAGGTGAGAAGGGGAATGGAAACAATGTAAGCCAATTAAAATATTAATTTGTTTGTACCAAGCTTTCGAAGGGTGATGCTTCTCTTGCCTTGCCAGAGACCCGTTTTCCAGCACACCCCCTGCCAGCTCCATCCCCAGTAACCGAGTCTCTCCTCAGCACTCCCAAATAAGCTGGAATTCGGACAACTGGGCCCAGCACCGCCCAGTTAAAACACCACCAGCTGCTCCAGATTGATAAAACTCAAGTCTCCAATAAACCAGGACTGAAATTTTCAATTCATAATTAAACCCTGAGCAGTGCAAAAAAAAACCCCAAAACTGAACCTGCAGCATTTCTCACTTAACCAGAGAATTCCAGCTAAATGATATGGGGGGACCTTGCACTCTAAAGCCAGAAGATTTAGAGATATATATAAATATATATATAAAAGCTTTTAAGTAAAACAGCCCGGGGAATACGCAAACGACATCTCCGAAAGTAAATTCGATTTTGATCCTGAGAACCACTCCTAATTAGAGGCAAAGAGGGTTGTTTCCTTGCAAAAATACTCTTCTGTCTTCAAAATAAAGTTCTGTACGTCAGGCGGGAGTTTTATGACTCATTTGATGGCCCCACAATAATCACCTGGGGGTACGAACAGCTCTGCTGTTTTGTGCAAAAACTGAACCCCTGCTCCCCTCCCTCCCCAGAAAAAAGCAAAGGCACGGCTAGAAAGGAAGGCAGAACCTCTGAAAGGAAACTTTAAAACGCACATCCAACAGATTCACTCATAAAACCAGCAAAACGATTTGGAACAGCCACAGGTTCATCACGTAGAAATTAAAGCCAGGATGGAAGCGGGCAAGTTTAACACCAGGGGTTCAGGTGCCCCCTTTTGCCTCCCTCCTCGGAACATCTTCCAGCAGAAACGTGGGAAAGGGAATTTTCCCTGCGCGGAGGCCCAAGGCTTGTGCCGTGCTGAGAGTTGTGCAGTTTGAAGAGCAGCAGGGGCACACCTGCTGAAACGCTGCTCTTCCCTCGGTGTCTGCCTGGGGAACAAGAGGTTGGCCTTGGCAGTTTCTCGCTATGACAACGCTGAAAAGGTACCTTGGAAAGGTTATTTGTTTCAGCGATCAGCGTTTGGCTCTTGAGCTGCTCTGGGGGGTTTTGTCTCCTGTTCTGCTGTGCAGACCCAGAGCTGTTGCTGTGAAAAACTTGCTGTTCACAGAACCCGTGAAAAGTTTAGTTTAACCGAGGATCAAATGAAAGCACCTTCAGAAACATGACGACTCCAGGGTGTGACCCGAAATGGGAAGCTCCTCAATGCTATGGATTATTGTTTTAGCACATTGACGTGACTAAATCCTATATGGAACCTTCATCAAAAGCCCTTGCAATGCTCAAGGTACTACAAAGCTGATCATTATTTCTGCTGAATGCAGCCCTGACAAAAAGAGAACACTCCGATGGGTGACTCAGGCCCAGGAAAACGAACATCAGAGGCTGTGAATTATTATTTGTCCTAAAGAATATATTCAAAGTGTGCTTTGAACTCCCCTGTGCTGTGAATCGGGGCTGGGAACAACACGAGAAAGTGGAGGCAGAGCAAACACAGCCCGTTTCTGACTTACAGCTCCATTGTCCTCACCGGGGCTTTTTCCCCACCTTTGAGTTGGGAACAACGACGGGATTAAAGGAGAAGCTCCCCTGTGTCGTGAAAAGCATTGATGCTCAGTAATACTGAAGAGAAAAATTAGTTCTATTTGAAAAGTAAATTAAAATATTGTTTTTTCAGGTTGCATAAAAAAAAATGAAATTTTTTCAACAAGGTGATCAATTTTTATATGAATAACTTTTATATTGTTGACCTCAGAGCTGTTCGTTTAGACCTTGGGGCTGGGTAAAAATAAGACCAGTGTTCTGCTGCCACCTGCAGCTGAACCAAGAGTCCTTGTTTGCTCAGCAGTGCTCATGGCTGAAGTTATCAACTAATTTCAAACCTTAAAATGGTTGCAATCCCCAGATCTGTGCGGGTTTTATTACCTTGCATTACTGAAGGAAAAAAAAGGGTGAGAAATTCCAAAGGCTGATGCATTTACTGGAGTAATTCATAACAGGCCAGGAGGAAAATAAATGTAGTAAAGCCTTGAAGAATATGAAATGTATGTCAATTAAGCAGGGAACATTCAGTACTTACAGAGAAACTATTTCAAACTGCTCTTTACTTAATATTTTTAAAACTGTATTAATAACTGTGGTTATTTTTAAATTTCTAATCTGTTCATACCTTAACAGCCAATCTTACTCTGCCCTTCCAATCTTAAAATTGCTGTGAATATTCACATCAGCACAAACCAGAATATTAAAATCTGTTTTATAAAAGTGCATTAACTCTGGGCATCAAACTTCTGTATCAGTTGTGCCCCCTCATTAAGTGCTATCCCACGGGCACTAATAGGTGATGGAATATTCTATGCCTCCTTTTGGGCTTCCCAAACAGAAACCAGGTGCCAATAAAGGAAAATATAAGAATTTATTGCTCTTCTGCACGTGCAGTGACAAACCAGGTAACACAAACCCAGAATTCTGTGTCTCCAGAGCAAGTTATTAACAAAAAAAAGGGAAGAGACCCTTCCAGCCTCCAACCACATCCTGATCCTCCTTGCTGGGTGTGTTATTCCTAAACATTTGTTACCATCCAGAAGTCACCCAGCCCTCTATCTGGCATGACAGGTAAGACTGAAGTCCCACAGTCATAGAAATTAAGCGAGCCTCCCTCCCACTCATCTTCCAGCATTGTGTAGGACGGGCCTGATTTCTCTGTAATCTCTAAAACAAACATAGCCACTGCCAAGAGAGGCTTGGAAAGCTGGGGATTAAACCAGAAACTTTCTGTAGCAGATTTATGGCTCTGAATGGTCAGTTCTGAATGGCTGAAATTGTTACAGAATGAAAGTTACTTGTACACACCCATATCCTCGTGCCTGTGTGTGTATCTCTCTGTGTGTTTGTGCCACACGTGGACATCTATCTAAACAAAAAAAAAGGGATATGAAGGCATTCCCTAAAGCAATGCACAGCCAAAAAATTAAATACCCTGCATAACTTATCACACATTGCTTCCAGAAGATCTAGAAGTCAAATAAACATCAATATCAAATCACAGAAATAGGCAAGAAACTGGAAATAAAGCATAGAGGCTTTTGAAAAAATATTTGATCCCAGTTGCCGCGTGTTCGAGAAGGAGCACAGAAAACGTGCCCAGACATCAGATGAAGTGACAGGTGGTGTTAGTGCACCAAAGCCCAGCACGCTGTGGAGCCCCAGCAGAGGAGCAGGGACTGCTCAGCATTCCCAGCCCGGGGATCCCATCTGACAGGCTGGGACGGCACTGCCCGCCCTCCTCCCTTCCTGCCAGCCCCTCCGCAGCTCCCCGCCTCTCCTGCCCACCTTATTATCCTGGAAAATGTAGTGAAGGCCTAATGGCATTACGATTTAATCACGGCCCAAAGAAGGGCCTGCCCTGGCCTGGATTTGTCCGTCAATCGCTGGCACCACCACGGCCCGTGTTTACAGCGGTCACAAGTCACCTGGTGGCAGGATCCCAGCAAAGCCCTGGCAGAAATGAACCCAGATCCATGTTCCGTATTCCCAAACATATGAATTACAACAGGTCATGTGGAGCTCTCAGGAGCTGAGATGGGTTTGTTGCTCTAACAACAGAACCATCAGGTAACGTTTGCTTACTCAGTTCCAGGAGGGTGCCATGTCTGCTCCTGGCACCCTCTCCCATAGCTGTTCCTATTGATTTTGCAGCTTCCCATTTTATAAAAAAAACCCACAACTGCACTAAATGTGTGTGTGTGTGAAACTCATCACTCCTGGTAATGTCATCAGCCATGAGTTATTGCTGAGCTACAGCGAGACTTCTTTCAGAGTTTCTTTTGGCACTTCATGCGCTCACTTCCACTTTCTGTCTGAAGCATTGCAAGATCATTACCCAAAGCTGGAATGCAACTGGAGAACATGCAGGCTGACACAAGGATCTGAACCAGGATTCCAGGGAGAAAAATAACTTATCAGGCAGATATCCTTCTTGCTTTAATATCTGGCATGGTGTTCCCTGGGAAAGCGCTCTGGGTGAGTACCACAGACTCATGCTGGGTTTACTGCAAGTTCCTGATGGCAAAACAATGCCCACATCTGGTAGCAATAACAGCTGGGCATGATACCACCCTGGAAAGCAATTCTGTGCCCCCAAAGGGGGATAAAGAACATCCTGACCCTTATTCCTGACTGAGGAGGCCGTGAATTGACCCAAGCACTGCAAGAGCAATAGAGCTTTGCTCTCCACGAGCCTTTCATGCCCTGAGCTGTGCCCACACGCTGACAGAGCAGAGCTGAGCCTCCTTAAACTGACACCAAAGCCCATAATACCCCGGGAGTGCGGAATGACTGCACAGCTCCTTCTTTTTGTTGGCAGCTTCTCCCTATTTCCTCACAGGGAACCTCCTCTAATGAGTGACCTGGAAAAGCTGCCAGTGCCAGCTTCTCCAGGCCGAGTGAGCGCTGGCTGTGTGTGACATTCCACTCCGACTGAGGGGTGTGAGGCACACCCACAGGAGAGGCGGCACTACCTGGGCCCTTCATCAGGAGATGCAGAAGCTCTCACGTTGCCCACGTCTCCCTGGGGATGGATCTCAGCATTCGAACAAAGGAGTTATCCAGCAGCCCAACACCAATCCGGTGGAAAACCAGGAAAAAATGTTACAACTACAGGAAAAATTCAGAAGGAATACAAAAAAGAGCAAAGAAAAACCACAACCCAACCAGGTTCTCTCTGCTCTAACTGCTGAGTTCACGTTATCTTGCCCGTAGCAGCTGCTCGCACTTCCTGGACGGTCACTTCATGAACTAATTGGTTCATCATTTTTTAGTTTAAAATGTTACGTGCCCAGGCAAGTTTTGCTTTTGTGCCTCTCTAATTCCTCCATCCTTTGCCTGGCTTTAATGCAATTCAGCAGTGACTCAGTCCACGGAGGAGGGATGCACAGTTTGAGTTTGGACAGGCATTAACCGGCTCTCCGGTAGCAGCAAGATTTCCCTCCCTGCACAAAACGCTTCCCCCCCTCCCCTCAGCACACCATTCTTCCATTGTGGCCCCAATCAAATAAACTGCTGAAAGTAAACATCTGTAATTCAGGGGGTGTTTGATCTTTTCCCGTGCATCTGAGCCCAGGGGTTCACCTGCAGGAGCGCTGCCCTCTCCCAGGGTGGCACAGGCGATTCCTGGGTGCTGTTGTTAAAGCAGACATGCTTAAACCACCCATTGTGTGCACTCTCCATAATTCTCTCGGGGGGTTTTGTTCCGTTCTGGCTCCTGCTCTGGGAGCTCCTGCCCCTCCTAATCCTCTTTAAATGAATGAGACACAGTCCTGAGGCCCAGAGATCTTGTTACCAACAATTACCAATTTCGGCCTTTTTTACAACACTTAAGGAATCAAAGGTACAAAGAGGATATTAAAGATCTTTCAAATAACGTGAATCAATAAGTCACATTGGATTAAAAGAATTTATCGGCGACCCTTTAATAAATCTGGCAGCATTAAAACTAAGAAATATTACAGTGACCCCAGGTTAAGTACAATAAGGGCAGGGGGATGATGAAACGTGGCTAACGATTGCGTTGAAATACATCTGCAAAGACACACAGGAGGCTGCAAAGCCAGTGGAGGTTTTCCCCCCCTCCCTCTTCATCTTGCCCCACGCCATTACATTTATTGTGTAGGTACACCAGGAATAGTCACAGCCCACAGAACCAATTAAAGCAAAAAGCCCACCCTTCATAACAGAAAGACTCTTCAGAAACTCGGGGTACCTGCAGCCCTGCAAGGTCTGGTTCTAAAGCAAGATTGAAATCAAAGCTGGGGGGGAAAAAACTCCTCTCTCTTCAAAGGTCAAATGTATTTAATGGTGGACTGAAATTTGAAATAGAGAATAATAAAAATTATGTTGAATTTGGGACACAACAAAAACAAAGTATAAAAATTTCCCTTCCATAATAAAGCCAGTTTTGTTTTCGTGTCACTTATTTGATGTATAAAAGGTCTTATATCTTACTACAGGTACCAACTACACTTCTATTGATTTAATTTAGTTAAACAAACAACCGCAGGATTACTGAATATATATTTGTTACATTTCAATGGACATTTAAGCACCGTGTCCCTACAATAATCATATTCATTCCAGAGATAAATATTTTATAGCAAGACCTTGCTGTAAAGTGAGTATATTAACTACATTCTTTTCTCAAGCACAAGAGACAAATTAATATCCACTCTATGCTGATACCACACATAAAAGGTACTCAATTTAATTGGAATAGTTGGTAGAGTAAAAGGAAAAATAATATTACAGACTGCACTGGAATACTAACACCATTTCACAGTTCTTAGTATATTTATTTTTTTACTGCCTAACTCTGATGGCTTTATTTTCTTTCCTCTATATAGAACCTTTACATCTAAGTTGGATTTGAGAGATTAGAGGGTGGATGGAAACTTTTCATTGAAAGTGGCCAGGTTGTGAAAGCTGAACGCACTTTAGAAGGTGTGGGCAGAGCTGTAGGAGCACAAACACGCACACCGGGACAAGAACAGAGAGGTTCAGGTATCCCCCAACTCCCACACGGGTAAATCCCATCAGCACTGGGAGCTGGGACACGGGATCAAAGTGTCCAGCACTTTGATCCAGACTCTGCCAGAACTGAGGGAACAGGCAGCCAAAACCCCTGCACAGTTCTGGACCCCAGTGAAGGACAGGCCGATGATGCAGAGCCAGCTGAGCAGAGGGGAGGGGACCCCAAGGGCAGGAGCTGGGAATGGGCTGATGGGTTGGAAGGGGGGCACAGCTCAGCAGGACCTACAAGCTTCCCAAGGAGATGGATCTCAGCTCCTTCACTCATGTGGGACAAGAGACTGTGGTCCTGAATTAAAGCAAAGGTCTGACTGGATGGAAGGAAACAAGAAATCCTCCCAGAGAGGATAACTGAGCAGTGCAACAGAGGCTGAGAGAGAGGCAGGGAAATCTCCACCCTCCCTTGGAAGCTTTTGAGGTTGGACAAGGTCCCGAGGAGCCTGGTCCAAGTTAAACCCTGCTTTGAGCAGGGCTGTGGATGTCCCAAGGTCTCCACCAACATGAATAAAACTGTTTTGGGCCAGGCTAAACATCCACCTGAATCCACAATCTGAGAGTGGCCAGGAGTGACCACAAAGAGGAAAAAAATCAGAACTACAATGACTCATAGCCCAGGTCCCAGTTTATGGACTTCCAGAGCTGGCAGGGTGTTTCTTCTTTATCAACATCTTGTTCTCAATTCCTGCAATAATTAAATCAATTCTTGTTGCAGAGCTTTCTTCCAGGAGCACCTCTAATTGCCCTTGGAACCCATTTACGCACAAGGCACATGTTACAACCCGTTTCAAGGAGTCTCTCAATTTAATTCAGCAATGCATGAGGAGTACCAGAGGCTTTCATGTACATCAAACACTTCTCATTCATTGTTGAGCTCTTTTTTTTTTCTTTTGTCATTAGAAACCCTTTTTTTTGGTTATCATTTTTAAATAAACAATCAAGTGTCCAGTTATTCCTTTGGAACTAAGGCAGCAGTGATAGAAATGTCCTTTTCAGGCGTGTTTTATTTCCCTCACAATCCTACCCACAGATCTACCACTGCCTGTAACCTCCAGCCAACTAAGGCATTTCACTGCTGTTTGGCTCTGCCAGGCTCCAGGTGGGCAGGATCTGGACACAGAAGCTCAGGATTTGCTTTGTGTGCAATTTGTTACTTTGAAAATATATTATTTCTCATCCTGACAGCTCCAGAGAAGGCAGGGTCACGACAACAAAGGGCTGCCCCCACTCGTCTTTCAGCAGCTTGTTCCTCCCCTTCGGAACGTTTGCACTAAATTTAACTCTGCATTGTTCCAGAAGTTGGCCCCTCCCAAACCTTTCAACGCGTGTTTGATGAGCTCTCCTCGGAAAACTGTCCCTCTGCCCTGCTGCTGGAAACACGGGCAGAAAGGAGCTTCATCTGCGGCCAAGATCAAGGTTGTGCACGGGAAACCTCCCCAGCTCCGACAGCAGCACAACCCCAGAGCAGCTGCCCAGGGAGCCTCCGGAATCTCTTTCAGTGGGAGGTTTTTAGGATGATGAACATTTGACAAAGATGGTCTAATTATATTTGATCTTGTCTCTGTGTGAGGGCCCAGGCTCGAAGGTCTGTCTGCTCACAGCCTTCCGTGATTCCTCTGATTGATGGACTCTCTTTCAGATTTTACCTCCTGTGCACTGTGCAAACAATACTTTTCTTCCAAACCACTGCAAGGCCCTGCTCACCCAGCAAACTGTAAAGTCTGTACGCACTGTAAGGCCCAAGCAAGCCCAGCCCACGCCATGCAAACCGTAAACATGTCTAAGGAAGTTTTATGCAACTCTAGTAGACCTTCTCTTTAAAGGTATCACCAGGTTCTTGCCTTATTCTCCTTTTAAAAGTCTCTAAATACTCTCCTCACATTTACCATTCGTGCAGAGACCAATGCACTCCATGAAACTAGAAAAACATAAGTTTTAAAAATCTAATTACAGAAAAAAAAAGGCGTTTCCTGGGCTTCCTTATTCTACTTGAAGCTTGTTTTAAATTACTGCATCCTATAACATGGCATAAACTATACCAATACAATGAATTTTCAAATGGGATAACATGGGAGAGTCACTTATTTTATCTTCTTTAGGAGAGCAATGAAAATACAATATTTGCAAAATTTGCTCCAAACCAGAAGGGTTTGATATGGAAAAAGGAAACATTATTTCAATTCAACCCGCTTTAAACTGCTTAAGAAACCTTGAAAATGCCCTAATCATAATAAATCCTTTCAGATTATATAGTTATGTTAAGGGGCCAAAATAGGGCAGGGTCAGAACAGGAAGATGAACTGAACTCTGAAGTTCATTGATCCTTTCAACAATACACCCAGTGTTACTGGAACACACTTTTAATAGAATTTAAACTAAGCAGAACCCCCTGCACATCACACATAAACCTCCACTGGGGAAAATCCTCGATTACTCTCCGCATGCACAATACCCCTCTCCGTAATAACCTCCAAGTTCTGAGCAAAAGGAGCTGGAGTTTTTAACCAGGGGTTTAGTCACACTTCATCAGTATCATATTTACGTGAGCTCAGCCAAACACCGGTGAAAGTTTTACCGTCAACTTACTTTGCATGTTGCGTTATTAATCCGTCCAAAGCCCGCCCAGGGGGTCCCCGAGGTCCAGTGTTGGGAAGGGTGGTTAAAATCGAGGCTAAATGGGCTTGCCAAGCTGTGGATTCCGTCCCGGGGCAAGTTTAAAACGTGCAACGCAACGAAAAACATTCTGTAGCCCCTGGTAGCTGCTTTAGGGATGACCGAGAAATGATGCAGGGTATGAAATATGTGAACAACCTGGATGTGTGTGATTTGTAAAAATAGGTGTATTAGAGATTTGGAGATAAATGCATTATAGCAATTATATAAAATTACATATTATACAAATCTAGGCAGGCAAATCAGACAAGTCCTGCCTCTGTTCATGGATTTATACACAAGCACTTACAGCATTGTAAGTCCATATACCCTTACAAGTGTTTAATTATATAGCAACAGCAATTTAAACTCTTCATTACAAATAATCGGTGGGATTAAATGGGAATTTAGATCTAAAAAGGGAATTGAATATGAACTATTCTTAAAGTAAGTCCCATAAACCTGCACTTTTTAAAGCCATAAACTTCCCAGCCTATTAGAAATAGAGCGGGTTTGTATGTTAAGGGGCTTTCCAAGTGCAAGTGTGATTTACATTGTTCAGACACTCACAGTTATTACTCATTTCCATGCAGGAATGCCCAGGAGAAAGGCTTTGAATGATTCACCTCAAACTTGCTGTCTGTGCTTTCTGGTTACACCTGTGTCAGTGGCAGAGATTTTGTGGCTTTCTTTCTTTTTTTTTTTCCTTTTCTGAAAGCTGCATTTTCCCTCTAAACTACCCAAAGAAGCACCACAGCCCTTCTTTTACAAACCTCTGCCGTTCTTGCAGAATATTTAAAATATCCTGTGTGTTGGGAAGACATTCCACGTAGCAGTGGAGAGCTATCAAGGTCATGTCCTTTGGCTGAGTTATATTTTGTCTGGATTTTTCCATTTTTTTCCCCTATGGCAACATATGGCCAATCAGAACAAGAAAATCCCATCTGTTTGCAATTGGTTTCAGCCACCATGTTTTAGTCTGCTGGTGATATTTTGAATTCTAAGCTAAGTAGGACTTAAGCTGAGATTTTCTTAAAAACAGGCCTCTGCAAAGGAGGAGATTCCAGCCCAGGTTTAAATCAGCAGCTTGTATTTTGAGAAGCAATTTTAGTTTTTCCTTCTGTACTGTTACCAGAATAAAAGCATTTGTGTAGTATCCGTAGCTCTAAAAGATGAAAGCACAGAGGGGGTTACAGAGCCACTTATGATGTCTTTAATATTTATATTACAGCTCAATAGAGCCTTCATTGTGTTGAGAGATCAATAATTGGGTTATGATTGAAAGCATTTAGAAGCAAGAGTTCCCAACAAAGCCTGGCTGATTCTGGCATTGAAACGACCTGACACTGGGCTTGTCCAACCAGCTCCGAGTGAAATTCCTCTCTCATCGTGTCTTCCTGCTAAACAAACACCTGGGTGGGGATGCACCAGCACTGCAAGCCTGGGCTGCATTTATTTTGACTGGATTACTCATAATCCACATCATTCCTTCTCTCTAAAACTCTTCCATTTAGATATTCTTAGAAGCTTCCAGAACAACATGTCACCACTTTCAAGGCAGCTCAACTGCCTTTGAGAAAGCCAAGTGGCCATGGCAGGATCAAATGGGATATTGAATTTCCAAAAAGAAGAGGGCAATATTTACTCTATTTAAGCTTGAATTCACCACATGGTGCTGTACCAGATGCTCTGAAAGGCGAGGCATCAACCAACCCAAGCTGCATATCCACAGGACGAGCAGTTCTTTAAGATTAGTCCGTGATAAGGGAGCAAATAAACCCTAAACCAGGAATAATAACCTAAGTTATTAAACCTCCTGTGCATCAGATCATCTCAGCGCTGTGTACAAGGAAAGCTTTTGTAAATAAACGCCTGATAAATCATCCGGGCAGAGACACAGTGAAACACCAACCTACACAACATCCAGGGCCAAATGAAAATCTCAGGACAGATTTATTAGCTTGTGGATGTTCCTAATTACTTGCGAAACTATAGTCTTGCTACCAATTGTAACAGCAAGCTGGAATAAGACTCTAAATCTTGAGGGGGGGGAAAAAAAGAAAGGGTTTAATTTTCTCTCTCTTTTTCTTAGTCTACAGTCTCGTAACACAAAGCAAGCATAGGGAGGGCAGTGGATCAGCACTGCTATCCCGCCCCTCCCAACGAGGCTCCCTGGAAGTGTGGCCTCAAAGATCCCCAGCACAGAAGGCACAGCCCAAGGAAGGCAGGGGCTGATTTATTGCACTCAATTATTTCTGCTTAAAAGTTTCCTCTGGGGCACAAGCACGTAATATATTGTACTTTCCATTACCTGGTGCAAATGGAAAACATACCTGAAGAACACATTTCATGCTTATAACATATTAAAACAACAAGTAAGATGTCATGGCAGGGGCTTGATAGATTAACTGCCTCTTGCTGCTGTTGTACTATATTAGTTAACAGCAAATTAATATCATCAGGCATATTTCCTCTTTCATACCTAAAAAATATTAGTAGGGAACCAGAGATTCCCATAAATTCTTATCGCTAGAAGAGGGGTTTTAATCTAACTTGGAGTAAGATAAGCAGCAATCTGTACATTTGTTTGCCAATGTATTGAGCATTCAGACCCTCTTCTACCTCGGATACCTTCTGCAAATTGAAGTATTTTTACATTATAAGCCCTAAAATCTCCCCAGGCTTTCCCAGCATGACACTGATTGTACCTGACATGCACACACCCCCCCCTGGACTTTATGGAGTAGCTCTTGAAGAGCATTTCAACAACTTACACTGAGGCTCTGGAACTGTCTCTGCTATAAAACGCACTTGGGACCTTTTGTCACCCCCTCTCATCCACATCAGTGACAAAAGTGGATTTAAGGTGATGTTAAACCCTTCAAACACCACAAGCTTGAGGTATTACCTGTGCCTGTCATTTCACCTGTTCCTAAATGTAATCATTCCTTAAAAATCATTCACAGTAAAAGCCACAGAAGAGAGTCAGACCTGGACTATGATTTGAACTTTCCAGTGGTCTGGTGAGGTATTTATGGTTTAATGTGGAGTGCAAAGAATGTCTTTTAAATGCTAACATTTCAACTTTTGCCTTCAGCGTGCCATGAAGCATCACAATGACTGACACTCATGTTCCTGTGCAGGAGCTCCCACCCCCTTTCGAAATCGCCTCCCTTGCAGGTTCTGCTGTAGATTAAGTTCTGACAGTGTAAACCCAGCAGAGCTGAGAGCCCTGGCACCGAAAAACACGGTCATGAAGGGGGACCCAACCTCCAGTTAGTGCTGACAAACAGGCTTTGGGGCTGACAGCCCCAGCTCCTGCCAGAGGGAAAGGCAATGGCATCTCTAATAACCGACAGTCAACTTCAATCACCCCGAACCCTCCCGGGACAGGAGCAGCCCCGTGTTAATACAACAAAACACGAGCTCCAAAGCAGAGGAACAGCCCTGAAGAAGAGCTTGGCTGATGCCAAGTGCCAGCTGGCATGGCTGGAACGGCAGGAAACAAAGATCTGATGGATCAGGAGTCAGTTTCTTCCAAAAATATTAGTAATAAGATGATAAATGGAGGAGAAGAGAAAAATCAGTTAGCGCTAATTTGTGCTCTAAACCCAAATGTAGAAGTAAGTAAACATGACTCTCTATTAAATCCTTATTTTCATATTTTCCAGAGCCAGACCAGAAGGAAGCACAGAGTGGAGGAAGTGGGTTCAACTAATTAAAAGAGAGGCAACACAAGAGTGCAGCTGTTCCTGCTTAAGCAAACAGCTTCCCAAAACTTGGTGCAGTTTTGCAACCTTGATCTCAAGGCATTCATGTTTCATCCAGAGTATCTCTTGTGGGTTTTGTTTTGTTTAAATTCAGGAAATGCTTTTTAAAAGCATTTTAAGAGGGGGGAAAAAATATAGTATATAATGAAACATAGCTGCTGAATTAGAAAGGAAAATTGTTCTGGTAAATTTTTATTTTAATATTTTGCAGCGCTAAGCTAAAGCTGTAAAATATATCCTATTGCATTTAGATTATTAGAAACAATAAAAAAGGGTGACCGTGCCTGGTTTATTCAGGATCTAATGAGAGTTCTCAGTGCAAAGGGGGAAGGAAGGAGTTCTGTGCTGGAATCCTAAAAGAGCAAGTATCGAAAAACCAGTGAAATGTGCAGCCCAGTGAAAGGTCCAGCATCTAATGATAACAGCCCAGCAGCGCTTCAAAAGCAAACAAATCCTGCTAGAATGAAAAATCAATGAGCTTTGAGAAATTGTGACAATGAAAAGGTCCCTCTCCCTGTGGGATCAAATGGAGAAGCCCCATTAGCAGAGCAGCCATCTGCCTTTTCCTGCTCCTGTACAACCATCCACGCTGCTTTCTCCTTCCCCAACACCAGGACATTCCCAACGGAGCAAACAGGCCCCAAATTTGGGGAAAAAGAAGTAAAACCGAACTGTCTTGGATGAAACAGGCCAGGAATCAGCCTTTAAAAGTAAACTCAACCCAACATTTGGGGATCAGAGAAATGACTCCTTGGTGCACAGGACACCTCCAGTGCCAGGGAAATGGGTGAATCCAAGAGGCTCCAAGCCCGTGTCTATCCCGGGAGCAAACTGATTGTTCACTCACACAGAGATGAAACACTGGCATAAATTCCGTTGTAAGGGTATCCAACAGTTTTATGGAAGCCAGTGTCAAACAAGGGAGGTTTCACTGACTCAGCTGAATAAACTTCCAGACGAAGCACAAATCTGTATTATTGACAAGCCCCTCTTTGAGTTGTCCCCTTTGAATACCCACCCTGCCAGTGCCTTCCTAGCCAGGCTGAGCATTTCTGACACAAACACTGAAACACAAACTGGGCAGAAGGAGATTTTACAGGAGACACCACAGAACAAAGTGCAGTAGATAACACAAGTAAAAATCCCACTCCCCTGAAGGGAAAATTGGCCCTGACTCGTTCCCTGAAGGTGACACTCAGAACAAAACCCAAAGCAACAAGTGGTTCGTATTTGGGCTCTGTTTTACCAGCTGATAGCTGAAATCCAGCTGCAAGAAAGGCAACCTTCTGCTTCTATTCATGGCGCTTCTCCTGTTACTTCGCATGACGTTCAAAGTAACTAAATAAGTGGGGAAATAAATTAATAAAAGTTAAAGTCGTGCTCATTAACATTCAGACATCTGTGTTCACCAAACCACCCAAACCAAAGCTGGGCTCTTAATCCCAGGGGATCATGTGGCCAGCAGACTGTGGGGGAATGCAAGGAGTGTTTTGGCTACAGCACTGATTCTTTTCAGGGAATAAATACATTTGCCTAAAAACTAATGCAAACCACACATATTCCCTTCCAAATTCCCCAAGTGCCTCCTCTTCTTTTCCCCAGCCTGCATTCAACGGACAAAGATCTCAATTCCACGGCCTTCCAGCTAATTAAGAGGATGTGCCAGTTCTTTTACCACTGGAGTCCAGATCTGTTTCTCTTCAACAAACCCTCTTCTTCAATAAAATTTATACTGCGAGTACAGTATGAGCAGACCGACTTTATACAACGGCTCTCACATTTATGGCACGGCACAAACATTTTTTCTATTAGTATCAGCTCTAATGATTCATTTCAAACCCGTAAAACGGGGGGTTAGCTCCGCTGATGAACTCACATATACACTGCGGATTCATCTTTTAAAGGCGTAAGTTGTATCAGAAAAACCAAACCCAACCATCCCTCAGCTCCTGCCTTTATGAGCTACAATAAAAATAACCTTTATTTATTTATTTCTACCACCCCCCCCCCATAAATAGGGCAGAAGGTTAAAATTTGGCATGATGTGCCTGCATCAGGTAAATCGGGGCTGTGCAGTGATAAAAGAGATGGCAATAGTCTGAGAGATAACAAGGCCTGCTTGTGTCCAGGAAGAGCGAGGTGTAAGCTCTTGGGAGGGTGGTTCAAACAAAATAACATTGACTCCAAAGAAACCCACCCCAAACTGCTCTGAGAGCTGCATATTTCTTGCTGGAAAAAAAAGAATGCACAGCACTATCATGGCTTACTCTGATTTCTCAGATGATTTCCAAATGTTTCATTACTACAGAGCATGGGATACAATTTCTGATCCAGATGCTTAAAAGAACAAATCTAACAAAGAAACTTAATCTGAGTTAGGCTTGGCAAATTTTCCAGAAAAAAGAAAAAAAAAAATAGAATGATGTTTTGGAAGCTGCTCAAACAAAAGCCAAAATGGAAATATGCCTCTTTCAACCATACCCTGGGCTGCTGTTAAAAATAAGAGGGACACTTGGAGTTTCCACGAGTGTGAAGTGCAGCTGAGGTTTATAAAACAGAAAACCTCGATGTCAGAACTGCCCAAGAGCAGTTCTTGACTTTTCTCTTAAGCTAAACCCACCATTTTCTGCACTGTATTGACAACAAAAAAAACCAGTCTTACATATAGATGGAAGATTATGGTAAGAAGATGATCAATTAGATTGGAAGCTCAATTAGAAGGAAAACATTCATTTTTTAAAATTATTATGTCTTTAAAAATAACCCATGGAAGTCTGTAAATGGCAGAAGATTGACACGAGCCCCCAAGCAATAATTCAGGCTGATGTTTAAGCTTTAACCATTTCCAAGCACCTGATGAACACAAGCTAAATTTACACAGAAGTTTTTCCACCTCTGTAGGGGGAAACTGTAGGACAGAGAGCCTGAATCTGCAGGATTTACATGAATTCAAGCGTGCGGAGGTGTTGCTTTATCTGAGAACCTTCTTCCTCCTCCCCCAAAGAAAGGCACGGCTAAACCTTTGTACAGCCACACGTCCACCTATAAACACCAGGAAAACCTGAAATCTTGGCCAATTCTTCTTATTATTTCAAGCCACTCAGAGAGGAGAAAGAACAGAACTTATCCTTGGCTTCGCTTACTTCAGAGGAAACAATTCGGCCAAACGTTTGTATTTCATCGGGAGGAAGAAACGATGAACTCCAACAATAAAACTAACCCATCCCATACACAGATTACACGTGGAAGAACGGTGGTAATTGTCTGTCTTTCCACCACCCCTCCCCACCTTGTAGTACTGCTGCATGGTTGCAATGTAAGAGCTAGAGAAGTTCCCAGAGCAGAATTCCTGCGTGAACAAGGCGGGTGTAGCTGCTCCAGGGAGTATCCACGGGCCGTGGAGCTGATACACAGCGTGGAGTTTTATCACGTAAATGCTAGAGCAGCATATTCACATTACACAAATCAAGCCTACCCTCATTTCCTAGCGAGGGGGAACGGCTCAGAGAACCCAGAAGGTGAGGTAGGAAACATCTGCAGCAAATCTGATTCTCTCGTTCTGCTGCAGCCACTTGGCTCTCGGGGTGTGAAAAACGGTCACCACTCAGTAAACCTGCTGTCCAACCACTTGAAAGCACCCTCACACTTGGAGAGTGCAAGTTAAATTGCAGAATGTTCCTACCTTGATTGGGGATTTATAACGGCACAGGAATTTATAAGAAAGGAGAGTTCAGTTTATTAAAATTTACGATGAGAAACTCCGATGCTTTAACTGCTTCAGCCGTACTTTAATTGTGTAACGAGATACAATTTTAGAAAAAGACCTTACTATAACAATTAATAAGAGACATTTAGACTCCTGTCAAGGAATTGTGGAGCTTTTCATTTCCCTGTGCATGACTGGGATGCTGGTTTGAATTCACACCCACAAAGGCCACGACGTTTCCCAGAGTGATAACAAAGAGGGGTTTTGTTACCCTGCTGGAGGGGTCAGTGGCAGCTGCACCCTGTGCCTGCCACAATCAGGATAAAATACTGGCCTGCAACAATGGCTGCTCACTGGGATATCAAACAATTGGAATGTTGAAGCTGGAATTTCAGCAGCTGCTACTGGACATTTTCCATAACTTTGAAGCATCAGCTATCAGTGCACCAGCTTCGTGCTTCTTCACATCCCCCATCTCATTTTAGTGATCAGAAACATTTGGACCACAAATCAGAACGCCTGAAATAAGCCAGTATAAAAATAATCCCACAAAAATGGCAATATTCTTAATCCAAACCATCCCAGAGATGCCTTTTGCAAGGCAGATTCTCCAGGAGTTGCCCTCATGGAGCAGAGGGACTGAGGCACAGAGTGAGCAGGGGAAGGACAGAACTCTTCCATCTGCAACGATACCTGAGCTTCTTTAAACCAAACTTGACTCTGTTTTTGCAGCAGGAAGCAAGTGAAATGATTGCATTTTGTCACTCACAGCTTCAGTGAGCTCAGGCCCTGCCTGATGAAAGATCACTTGATTATCAGCACCAGACAGACGATAAATCACAGTGCTGGGGCTGCCTCAGCACTTTAAGAAAATATTAATATATGTTGGGCAAGCCTAAAACTAGTTTTGGTTCCTGTATTTTCAAATACCTCTCTCTCTAAAAAATATTCAAAGAAATAATACATATTTTAAAGCAAATTTCAATCTAGTGGAATTCAAATAAGGCTGACATCTAACTTCAGAGTGCCAGCACAAGAAGGGAGGGAGGAGATCAATCAGTGCTTCATTTATGCTATTTATGTAGTAAAAAAAAAAAAAAAAAGACCACATGAAGTGGCTTTGGCAGTCCAGCCTTGAATTTAAAAAATAATTAGCTGATGACCACCAAGCCCTTCTTTCTGTGCAGACAAAGGGTTGCTCAGAAGACATTTTGCAGCAGCCCCCATGGCCAGCCCTGCTTCTACGTGTGCCTTCTTCCCACCCCAGTCCCTGTCAGCAGGGCAGTCCTGGAGTGAGACAGGCAGGAGATCACGGATCCAACGCCACATCTAAACGGCAATAATCTGTCAGCACCAGGGATAAAAACCCTCCTCACCAACAGGATCGTCCTGGCACAAGTGCGTTGTATCAGACGCCACGGATAAACCTGCAATCCTTAGGGCAAGCCACACAACTTGTCTCTGACCCGGACAAGGAAGGAAAGATGAACTTCCAGATGGGAAAGATAAGAAGTTATTACATTTTCTGGCTTCTCCCCGACCACTGTCCCTCTTGTTTGGGTAGCACCTCTGCTGAGCAGCTTTTATGAGCTGTGTCTGACACGGGGCCAGCTCTGCCAGAGGAGACCAACAGGGCAGCGTCAACCCCCGGAAAACTTGGCACGTCCTCTTCACCCTCCTAAGGACACCTCACACACGTGGAGACATCCACAATTAATGACAATTAAACTGTGCAAAGAGAGGAATGGCACCGTTCAATTTTACAGATTGACTGAGGACTGTCATGTGAATATCAGAAAGAAATAATGGATTTGATGATTTTGGGTCGGCTTCGTTCCTGTCCTTTACAGGCCCGTTTCTTACCCTCTCCTTGCACTGGGTTTATGGGCTGATACCCTCCTTAACTAGTTAGTAGCTACTCAAGAGTTACCCCTTCTTGTCAGAGACTGTCAATATGCATTTGGAGAGGTAAACTTTTAGGTATCTGGTACTACAGTTCAAGAGAAGGAAAGTTTGTATCTTAAAAACAAGTCATCAAAGGCACCAGTAATGGCAAGACAGCACTCAGAGGTGGATGGGTACCCCTCACTAAACAGGATTTAGTTTCACTTCAATATAGATCTCAAGGAATTAATTAAAGAATAAAATCTTCGGTGCCTGCCACCTCGAGCTTCCAGCCCTACCAAAGAACAGTGTAAGCAGGGGGATGATGATAAATACAGGGAAGATTCTGGAGTGACCAACACTAGGACCATAGAGGCATTTACTGAAACACTGTTTAGCTTCTTCCCAGAGTTATAAACCCATTTTTTCCTCTTTAATAAGGCTGTACCTTCAGGAAACATGAATATTCCCAGAGCTGAGAGCAGCACTGATCACAGCAAGGGTCTCCTCATGGAGACAGGAGGAAGGAACAGCTTTGGGCCAAGTGAAAATAACCACATTCAGCGTCAAGCACAAGGAAAGCAATTCAGACAGGTAATTCCTGGGAGACCATTGATTCTGGCACCAGCAGAAAGGAGAAACAAGAAAAACCTTTTCCAAGGTCATCCCTGGCTTTTCCTTTCTGACAATGTGCATTGACTCCTGGAAAACATTTAATGCATTGACACAAACTCAGCAGAGTTCCCATATTCCCTGGAAATTCTTAACAACCCTTACACTCAGGAGTTGGTGTGCTGGGGGTGTGGACTTTCATATGAAATATAATCACACACTGGAAATGACACAGATTAGATTTAAATTCATTAATTGCATCTACAGAGCAGAAAATGTCATTTCATAGGGACAAGGAAATAGGGATTGTAAGGGAAAATTGTCAAAAAAAATTGAACATTTCAGTGTCAAACCACTGTGGACACAAGTGCTTTGCAGCCTGATTTGACAATTAGCTGCAATGCTTTGAGTGCTGTTAGAAAAGGGAGTCTCTATGCCCTGGGATTATATTACAGGCACACACATCAGTGTGCAATATTATCACTGACAACCCAGAAAGCATTTATTAAAAATTACAATCATCATGCTCCCAGAGCCTCTGCAAGAATAGTACAGCTGTGCCTGCTCACAGCAATATATTCCCTGCCATTTCAAATAAGCCAAGGAAATACTTATTTCTGCAATGCCACACCAACTATTTTCCATTTTTATCAGTCAAGTGATTTATCAAGACAACATCCCCGTGCCCAGCAATGAACACGGCAGTGAAGAGAGTTTGGTCCCTGCAGAACAATTCCATTCTGATTTTTGGAGGCGTAATATAGGTCTGTCCTTCGTAACTGCTCAGTAATGATCTGTTCTGTATGAAATGTTTAAAGAATGTTTAATAGCTTGCATGCTCCATTTATTTCAGCTTGAACTGGACGAAGCCACCTCCACATTTAGCTGGTGGTATCAGCGGACACAAGCAACGATTTAACATCAACCAAATGCAGTTAGAGCCTCGAATTATTTAATGTAAGTAATGTCAGATGAAGGTTATTATCCTCCTAACCCTCCAAGAGATCCCTTTCAACGCTCACATATAACAAATAATTGCCAGTCACAAACACTTTGCCTCAGGAAGAGCCAACACCGTCAACAAAAGCAACCTTAGGAAAACCGGAGCCGGCACAACGCTTTTCACGGCATCTTCTGGACAACAAAGCTCGGGATCCAAGATCTGACCACTCACAATTTCTAAACCAGATTATAAAGCTAAATCCACGCAAACCCTTAATGGATCAGGATTTTATTTCCAGCGCTGCAAAAACTTCGGCCGTGGCCAAGTCTTATCAGCGACGGTGGCAGACAGATTACAGGAGACGTGCCACGGATCAGGGGGAGGCACCACCAGCTTAAACCAATTACACACTTAGCACCAACTTGTCAAACTGCAGACGGATGCCAAATCCTCACATGTCGTTTCCACCGTGCTCCCAAATTTTAAGGAGAATTACAGGGAATAAAGAGGCGGCCACAGAGCGTGAAATAAAGCTGGGAAACGCGGTGGGAAGACACACACAAAGTTTGGGTGGTGTGTCAATGAGGAATCCGCACCAGCTCAAGCCTTACCACTGCACAACCTCCTGGTTTTTTTACCAGAAGTGCCCAGTTCAAACTCCCCTGTATCTATTCATGGGCAGACAGATCTATTAAATTATTTGCCAGCTGGGAGTCATTTCTTTTACAATAAGCAGCGTGGTGAGAGGTAACTACAAAGCAATCCAGACCTGTCCTAATTACTCCTTCCAGGCAGGAAAACGTGTGATAAAATGCATGTTTTGTGACTCCCTTCCTCTGGTTTCCTTGCTTCAGCACCATTAACCTGTAGCTTCTGACGGCCTTCTACAGTGCTCTTAAACCATATGAAAAACATCTCGCCAGACAATCACTGTACAATTTAAGGCACGTAATTAGCAATTATTTCATGCACACTTCACAATAATAATCTAAGGGAAAGAAACATTAATGAGCTACTTCTGGTGCCGCTCTGTGTACTGTGTTTGCATAATAATGAGCTCCAATCTGCTGGAAAACACATAATTAATAAGGTCGTCATTTTTGTCTAATGATGCTTAATACAGTTTTAGCAATCTGGCCGAGACAAAAGACGGGCACTCAGACATAGCCGATTATGCATTCGCGTGGCAGCTGAAATCTTTATTAAACAGAATGATGAATCTGATTACCATGGAATAACAAATATACAGTCTGTGACGGGCCCTGGCACCTCCCGCCCCGCTCCGGCCACTCCGGGGCTTTACCCAGATTGAGGTCAGACTGGAATTCCCCATAGGCGCATTAAGATAAAAGTTTGCCAAATGTGGCAACATGATGAACAAAACAATATCCTGTTATATAAAAGCTACTGTCTCACCAGCTGACTGTCTAATCAGCAACAACTCCTTAATAAGTTTAAAATTTTAATTGTTGGTTTCGTTCACCTTTTAGCATATGAAAGGCAGTTTATTCCATTAGCTAAAGCACCCCCAAGGCCCCCCGCGTTTGGGGCGGTAAAATATTTCCTCTAATTCCAAAGTAGTGTCTGCCAGTTCACAAAGGCAACTGCAAACATTATTTAGGTTATCTCATGGGGTATAAAAAATAGCATTAATTCATAGGCCACTGATATGAAAGGCAGTTTGTGACATTAGCTAAAGCACCCCAAAGCCCCCGTGTTTATGGCAGCAAAATGTTCTCCCTAATTCCAAAGCACTGCCTTCTATTCCACTTCAAAGAGACAACTGCAAACAGGAGTATGAAACTATTTTAAGGAATACATAAAATAATGTTAATTTATATGTCACTTGGACAAAAGGCAGTTTGTCACATCAGCTGAGCTACGTCTTAAAGCACCCCGAGTCCCCTGCATTTCTGGCATCAAAATATTTTCCCTAATTCCAAAGTACCACCTTTTATGGTGTTTGACAAAGACAACTGCAAACAGGAGTGTAAATTTACTGAGGTTATTTTAAGGAATATAATAAATAGCATTAATTTATATGCCACTGATATGAAAGGCAGTTTATTCCTTTAGCTGAAGCACCCCCAGTCCCCTGGGTTTACGGCAGCAAAACATTTCCTCTAATTCCAAAGCACTGTTTTCTAATGCATTTCACAGGGACAACTGCAAACAGGAATGCAAAGTTGTGTTAAGGAATATAAAAAATAACATTAATTTATACGCCACTGCTATAAAAGACAGTTTATTCCATTAGCTGAGCTAAAATCTGAAAGCACCCCAAGTCCCCTGCATTTAGGGTATCAAAATATTCCCTCTAATTGCAAAGTACTGTTTGCTATTCCATTTCACAAAGACAACTGCAAAGAGGAATATAACATTCTTTTGAGGAATATTCATTTCTCTGCCGCTGATTCCACATAAAGTCTGGACAAGTTAATGGAGGTTTCTAGGTCAGTGGGAAACATATGATGCAATCGAACTGTTAGAAATGCAGCAGCCAATTTAAAAATCTCATGTTCAACACAAATAACTGACAGGAAAAGTAGGTTAAGAAATGCACAGAATGCAATTCGTTAATCCCACTTCAAATTTAAATCACGAACACAGCGTTGCCTCTTTAGATAATGCCCAAATCTAGAAGTAAGTAGGAGATATTAAACCCAGGGACTCTTATTTTAAGCTTGCTTTGCTGCAGCAACGGGATTTCTATCAAATGAACAATCCCTTGCCTTGCAGAACCAACTGCAGTTGATTTCCAGACAGCACAAGACACAAAGTAATTCAAGATGACACCCGATACCTCCTGACAAGGTACACGGTCTAACGCAGGGGAGGCAGCAGCACAAACCAGAATGCTGATTTTATCTCCACATACATATGGGGTCTCGTGGCCAGGAGTGTCTAACTGGGAGCTGAGACTGCCTGAATCGCCGCTTCTTCCCTGTAATGCAGATGTGTTTGCTCGGGGATGTGACAGCAGGCAACAAATCAGCATTTTTAACTCCTTTGACTCATTCCCTGGGCCTTCAAGTACATGAATACAGTCCCAGTGACACTGGATTTAAAGCATGGAGATGATAAAATTAAAGCTACTATCACTCATCTTCATCCTGCCTTTCTAAATAAATAACAGCATTTTCACACACAAAATAGAAAACAAATTAGTTTCCTTCCTCAGCCCTCAGCTTTCATTATACCTCAGGGCATCCCTTTATTTCATGTTCTTCCAGTAGAAACTCCCTCAGTGCAGCATTTCATCATCTCTGATATAAAATGAACGCTAAAGGTGCCATGAAATTTCAGTGCTAATGTTTGAAATGCCAGAATTCGTGGCAAATAATGCCTCTTCACCTTTGTGCCATCACCACAACACTGTCACCCAGAGCTTGGACAGTTCATAACGACACACACAGACCTAAAAATAAGGATCACAGTCAGTTTGGGGCAAAGATTTAGTCTGAAAGAGCTCAATTCTGTTTATATGCAGAGTGTAACCGAAGGGAGATGCAGGAAGGGCTGAGGTGTCCTGGACTCACCTGCACAGCTCCCTCAGGATGGAGCCTCCCCCCCTGTGCTCTGAGAGTACAAGCAAGACAGAGTTTTCTCATCCCCATTTCCAAGTGTCCTGCTGAGAATCCAGTTTGCTAACACTGCTGGAAATATAACATGTAGACATAAACCTCTTCCTGTTGACTCTTCAGACCTTGTCCATGTCATCCATCAGGAGCTGATCGACTTCTTTGTTTTAGTGCCAAAAATAACATAAAACTACATGTTTGAAAACTGTAGAGCTTGTGCAAGTATGTTTTGTTCTTCCTTTTCATGGGTGGCTGCTGTTTCCCTGTCCCTTTTCATAAGACACTGAACCAAATTATGTATAGACAATTCCAAATACATTAAGTGACCTGAACTCAGCTCTTACCTTAAACCTCTGTGGCAGAAATGAGGTGAATCATATAACATTTATCCAGATCAAAGTGTTCATTCTCCCTTTTGCAGAAATGGTATTTTAATATTTATTACACAAACCACTCAGTAACCATTTTGTACACAGAATAAACTGATTTGACTTACCCATGACTGCACTTTATGACTGAAATGAGTAACCTCAGCTCCTATCAGAGGACATGGAGAAATGGCCTGAGCGACACAGCTCCTGCATTGTAAGTAACTTGTCAGAGAACATTCCTTCTCATTCCAAAGAGCATTTAAAGATAAACTGCCAGTCACGTCTTTCAAAGAGAAAGAAAAAGTGCTTTACAGAGGCATCAGGAGAGATTTTCAAACAGATCAAAGTCACACTTCACATTTCAAAACCTCACGTTCTTGCTTTGCCAGGGAATAAGATGGCAAAGGATGCTCAGGAATCCCTGGGGATTTAGGAACTCCTGGAAATGAGTCCTTGTGGCAAAATCCCTTCTTATTAACTGTGCCATCCAGACACCACTGGATCTTCAGCGTTTGGTGAAATGGGCAGAGTCCACAGAGCTTTGAGCACCTCAAGGGAAAAATCTGACCATCAGCTTCCCAAAATGTCAAAGGGGAGGGGTGTCAGTGTTGGGAATGGTCCAGTTCAGAGAAAACAATTATATATAATATACTTTCTTGGCCAAGTGTCCAAGTTCCAACCTCTGTACTTCCAGTCTCCCGAGCAAACCCCCTGACCTACACGGTTTGGCCGTTTCTCTGTTCTGTTTGTTGGCTTTCTAGCCAAAAACTGTGCCTTGGAGAGTAAGACTCAGCTTCTTTACCCTACAAAATAGCCAAACTTCTTCTCCTAAGCTTAAAATAATCATCCTCATTTATCTAAGATCAAAGACCTGGGTTACAGCTGTCATTAATATCTATCAGCATGGTACTATCACTTCTGTGCTTGTTATCAGGTGTTTCCTGGGGTTTCAGAAACCTTCACAATCCTTGGCAAAAGGACTCAAAAATACCAGAATCTTGAGAGATTTGGTATTTTCGTTTAAGGAAAAAAAAATAAAAATCACTTGTGTTAGAAGCAAAATGTTCCTTTTAAAAAGCTGTGAAAAGGAAGGATATCCTTGAAGGAGAAAGGGCAGTTTATTCATATCCAGTAAAGAATTGCTGGATATCAGAACTCCTTCAAGCTCACAGAAATTTAATAGGAGCAATGGAGAGGTGTGGAAGTTAAGGACCAATGGAGACTCAACCACCAAAGAAATTATTGTCAAACTAAATATCTCTTCAAAGATGTACTGACGGACTTGACAAATGCTAGCTATCAGGAATCAGTAAGATTTACCTTCACTTTTCACTGGCATCTGATAAACCTTCAGAGTTTCCTTCAGACAGCTAAGACTTGCAGCATCTGAGATGACCAACATCACACCATCACCCTCTGCAGTGGCATCCAGTTTACACATGCAGCTCTTGATGGATCCTCTGCTTCTTATGTTGGTGTTTCTGAAGCGTTCCCAGATTGTTTGCACTTCACTGTTACTGTAGCAAGCTTTTCTCAAAATTCCTGCAATTTCGAAAGTGGGGTGTCAGAGTCCTGTGCACACATGGGCTTGAATACAGCACTGTTCCACCACGCTGCAGACTTTCCACATTTACAAGATGGGAATTTAGGCCCTGGTCCAATACCCACTGCAGGCACTGAAAAGACTTGTATTGCTGTAAATGGAGCTTGGAAGGAGGCCTTCTTTAAAACGTTTAATGTGTCCAAAATTTACTTTTCAACAGATAATTTTCCCCTTGTTATTACTCCCAAATCGACCCGTGGGTTTGAATCGACGTTGAATAAAGCCATTATTTTCTCATTTTCAGGGTTTTTTTTTTTTTAGCTTTCCTCAATCAACTGGCATCTGAGATTCAGTTTGAAAACTTCTCCCTGACAAGGGACACCCTGGTAACTGTGGGCATTCATGGACCTCGAGGTGATTCAGAGCAGCGATTCTGTTTCACAGATTCCACCCCAAATTGCAACGATAGGACAAAGCTGATAAATTCACATTAAGGAAACGAATGCAAGAACACTGATGAGATCACGCAAGTTTTCAAGGGCATCATTAGGGCTCCTCTGGGAAAACAGAGAGGCAGCAAGTGGCCTCCATCACTTTTACCCATGGGGTGAGGACTCTTCCAGCTGGCATGAGTGTATCAGCTCCAGGAGCAGCAGGGATCTCTCCCACTCTCCCTAAGGCACAGGTTCGGTTCGTGGAAGAGGAGATTTGTCCCTTCTTGACTCCATCTGAGCCAGAAAATGCCTGGCCCAGCTTTGTGACCTGCTGCCCAGCCCAGCTGCATCCCCCAGTGGGGTCAGCAGCCCCCAGCACAGGGTTCTGGTGCCAAGCCTGGCCCCCCTCACTTCTGAGGCTGAGGAGGAGACTTGGACAGGGCTGGGGAAGGGTTTCTTTGCCACTATCCCAGTTCCGTGTTTGCTTCACCACTCAGTGAGCTTTTGGGGCAGTGGGAGGGACCTTAGGGAAGAGCAGGGATGTTAAAGGCTCTGCCGTAAACAGGAGTCTGCACACAAAGGGCACTGCTCTGTGTCTAATGCACAACCCTCCATATCACATCTAACACCTCCTAAAAATGGAGCACTCTGGCTTTCTGGCAAGGGCCTGAGATGGACTTACAAGGCACACAAAAGCAAATTCTTCTTACCCTCACGTTTGTAAAACCCAAGCCCAGTTAAATCCTCACTAAATTCTCTTTTATACCTTGTTTAAGCGTATTAAGCAGCTCCATCTAATTGCTCCTGCATGTAACTGATGAGAACATCTTGTAATTAGGTCATTACCACACATGGCCCAGTAACCTGAAGATGGAGCTCGTTTTAAAAGGCAGCAAAGTTGTTATCAACCATTATCAGCCTTTAGACCTTACCAAATTAAAGTGCCTCACAAAAACACAGAGACAATTTCCAAAGGCATCTCATATCCCCATTTCACACAATGTGTCAGCCAAGGACTGAAGACCAAAATTAACCCAAGGCAGGTTACACGGTGTAATCACGTGGCTTTTCGGATTTTGGATAGTTTCATGAAAATATGTAGCAGATTCCCAGAGTTACTGTGCCAAGACCTTACCAAGCTTCTCACAGCAACTGGTAGCAAATTAACACCTAACCCCGAGAAGGAACAGACCCAATGAAGGGGCCATTATGCTACAAAGCATTTCTTTCAGCCTCCCATAATGCCAGGAGAAGTTGCCTTCAGTTAACTCCTAAATAAAGAGATGCCCACTGTAATTCCAGACAGGTCAGTGTGTCAGCACCACTGAGCCAGGCCAAGAAAAGTAACTTCTTTAAACAGTTGTTCCTGTAACAACTCCCTCTTTCTGCCCCCAAGACAGACCTTCTGCAGGTCTTCAGTGCACTTATCTAGTCACCAAATCCCGTTCTTCTAAAATAACCCTCCAGCATCCAAAAGGCTGGAAGTAAAAAGGTGGATCAGTCCCAACCCCAAACACTCGAGTGCTCCCTGGATCTTACCCTCTGCTTTGGGCAGTATTTCAGCTCCACAGACGACACAATGAAGTCCTTTCTTGCAGGGCTGGTTGTGTGTTTCCTTCTAACGAGGCAATGCACAAATGCATGTAAATACTACTTTGGGTCTGGTAATTGTGCGAGATTGAAGCATTTAAACATAAATATGTTTAAAATTAAATATGTCAAAACTGCTTCACAGAAATACACTAGTTGAAATACTCAGAGAAATCTATTTGAATCAATCATTTATACTAGATAATAATTAAAATACACACCCTGCTAAAAATGCTTCACCTCACTAAATAGAAACACTGTCATATAAAATATGAGGTGTTTTACAGGCTGTAACACTCCAGGCTATCAATTTGCTGGGAATTTTGCATAGGATGAGAGGTGCCTTTGTGCTTCCCACGAGAAACAAAGGTATCCATTGAGGGTGTCAAGAGAGACCTCCAGCAAACCATGCAGATCACCTGTATTATTTCACTGAAGATATTCTATAATAAATCATTCCTATCTCCCCTGCCCCTTCCCACTGAACAGCAGCCCCCTGGAACAGGTCCTGTATTCCATGGCTGGGGTACCTTTCTGTCCCGGCTGGAGCCACTTTGCCTAACTGGAGCTTTTCTTCTGCATTTCCTCTGAACTTTCAACCCTTGAATGAAGTCAAGATGTTATTATTATTATTTCAGGCAGCAGAGATTATACCTCGCTATTGTATCAGAGTAGGAGAGGGACTTTCAATAATTTTTTAATAGATTTGAGCAGTTCAAATAAATAATTCTGGGAAAGTGGGTACATTGACTTCTCTTCTCTTTGCAGGCTGGGCAGCCTTTAATTCTGGGAATCACCATAAATACATTAACTATAAAGAACATTCTTACCACTAACACACCAGTTATTACATATAAAGACATTTTAAGGGTGAATTTACAGTTTTTATGACAAAAGAAAGAGTCCACCCATTACCCCCCAGACCCAGCAGTAATACAAAGGATTATTGTCCATCAATTGTCCCGGGATTTGAGTTTTTTGGGGAGAGAAATTTGTCAAGAAAATACAGTGTCTGGTAGGACAAGTGCTGAATATTTCACATTTTAAAAAATAACGGCTAAGGAGAAATTTGCTATAAAATTTTATTGTAAATTATTGTGAAGTATTTGACACAAAACAGGTCTTGTCTTAGAGGATTTCTAATCAAAGGAAGATGCAACACAAGATCAAGAAAGGAACAATCTGCTCCAGATAAAGAAAGGGAGATGGATTTTCTTCTTTTTTTTAATGTTAAGGATTTAAAGACAGACAAAGCTTCTGGAAGACAAAGAGGAGGTAGTGGGCCCTGGGCTGAGCAGACAAGCCCAAAGCTTAAGTGATTTCTGTTAGCTAGTTAGACACACACAAATGTGAAAAGTGCTCTGGGACTGAAGATTTGGTTTATGAAAACTGAGCTTTAAAGACTCCTGAGGATCAAGTCCAGGGACTCTGGGAGTGTGGCCGCAACCACCTGCCCCAGCATTTGTTGGGGGATGTGGGACAGTCCCAGCCCTGCAAGTTAATCATTACTTAACTCTAAATTAAGTCTATTTATCTTGGGATGTGTCAGATGTTTGAATGGCTGCCAACGCTGGAGCTTCTGCCCTATCAACACTTTAAACCCAGCAGCACCCAACGATTCAGTGAAACCCAGGAAAGCTAAGCCAGGAAAACATGATCCTCAGGAGGCATCAATGCAGCAAAAATGTAACCAGATGCCTTAGACTGCAAGGTAATGTTGTTAAAGGAATCCAACAGGGCTCTTGCTGTTCCTGCAAACAAGTATCTCATTTTAAAAAGATGCATTTCCTGCGTAAACAAAGGATACAATTTAAATCCTACTGATACAAGAAGTTCACAGAGATTGATGTTATTTAGATGAACTTCTAAGGAGAGCAACCAGTTAATAATTTAATTTCTGCTCTCAGACAAAAAAAAAAAAAGAACCAATCTTAAGACTGCAAAAATTCTGCATCTTCATATTAATGCATGAACAATCTTTCCTTGAAAAGTGAGGCACGATGTGTTTTATTACAGAAAAATCCCGGCTGGTTTGATTGCAATAAATGAAAGAAAAGTTTAAAATACTTTAAAAAAACCAAAAAAACCCCAAAAAACAGACTGAGGAAGACGTAAAGGCCTTTATGTACAATTTATATTGTGCTATATTGCATATAAAATGTGTTTGTGGGGCATACAAATGGGAATGTGTTTTCATGTGAATACACATAGAGCCTGATCAAAAGAAAGAAGATCTTCTCACAACTGAAAAATTTAGAAGAACAGCAATTTTCATATAAAACAACCTGAGATCTCTGAAGAAGCCTCTCACCATCATCAAATACCAAAATGCTCAGACACAGCTCCTGAGAGACGCTTCAACATAAAGAATCTGAGGGAAACAAAGCACTGAAGAATACACCTATTTTGGTATCCAGGCTCAATCTATCATATGACCTGATCTGCTGAGATGCTGCTCTACATATTTAATTTAAAAGAAAAAAAAAAAAAAGCCTCAATGCAGAAAACTGCAACTTGATGATATGGGGGGTTTGCTTTCTGAGGAAAAACACTATTATTTTATGGCATTCAATGGTGAATTAAATCTGTAGTGGACAAACTTCCTCAGCCAATAATTACAAATAAGATCCCACTTGGGCTTGTATTCAGAATTTCCAGAAGTGTTGCCCTTTACCATGCAGTCAGGATGAGGAATCTTAATTCTATCTCTAGAAAACTGCATGTTCCACAAACTTCACAATGAAAACCAAGAAACTGTAATAAGGAATCAAGTCTGGGAGTGGCTTGTGTGAGATGGGCAGGGGAAAGCCACCACTGCTCCTTGGTGAGGCAACATTTTACCAGCTGCTCAGTGGGATTCCTACAGGAACTGTGCCCAGGGGCTGCTGTTGCTCAAGGGAAAAGAGGACACACCTTTATTTCGCGTTCTGGACAGGCTGACCCTGCGTTTGATGCTGTTCATCCCTGCAGCTGCTCCCTGCTCTGCTCCTGCTGCCCCAGCCACCTCTGCAGCATGAACTGCACTGCCCTCACCGCCCTCACTCCGCATCCTTCCTGCCCTTGGGCTCCTGCCACCGGCCTCGACCTTTTCAATCACGTTTAGTGTTTCCGAGGTGTCGATGGCAAAAAGTTCCGCGGTCACTGTGGGGGTTCCACCCTCAGGCTGATCCCCCTCTGCCGGAGGGGCTGGCAGAGGGACTTGGATCTCCTGCTCCTCTGGCTCTGCGTCATCGTAGAGCTCTGGGGTGAAGTAAATGCTCTCATCCTCATCCTCATCCTCATCCTCTGCACACACATTCGGAGCGGAGAGTTCAGCCTTCCCTCCTGCCGAAGGGCACTCTCTGCAGGGCTCAGCTCGGAGCTGTGGCTCTTCAACGACCGGAGCCTCGGGATTTTTAACGGAGAAATGAGTTCTTTGCAGACATGATTCTGGTCCCTTTGGTTTATGTTCTGCAGTTAGTGATGATTGGCTTTGATTTAAGCTATCAATAAGTTCACTGGGCCCATTCACAGCCTCCTGGCTGCCATTAGCTGTGGACCTGCAGTTCTTGGCCACGGGCAGAGGGGTTGAAGCCAGTGGTTTAAAGCAGCAATTCTCCTTCACAATATCACCGTTAGTCCAACCATTCAGTTTTCTTGTCTCTCTTTCAGTTGGTCGCATTCTGGGCGTGGAGTCCATACCTTTTCTTCTTTGTTTCACACAGTGAGAACGACTCTCTACTCCTGTGAAAAATCACAAAACATCAATTCTTTGTGTATGTTTCCCTCCCTGATTTACAGCACGTTTAGCACATGGAAATTGCCACTGTTCTATCAGGTTTGCAGTCATTTTACAGCACTCACTAAGAACAATACAAAGAAAAGCCCAGATATTCCAACTCTCTTTGCACATGAATTGCCTTAATTAAATCAATAGCTTAACTGGTGTATGTAAAGATAGAGCACGATTGGATTGGAAAATTGTAACTTTTATTATTCATATCTTTCTGGCCTGACACAAAGCCATAAGCTACCCTAAAATTTAGGAATGGATAAATATTTAAGGGTAAAGGTGGTACTGAAGGAGATCCCATGAAAGGTGTCTCACAGCAATGCCTAAACAACAGATGTAGGTGGAACCAGGGCACTCATCTTGCAATAACATTACTCTTGGTGTTTCAAATTTTACATTATTTTCACCGTTTTCAACGGAAAAAGAAATGAGAGTGAAAACACTTTTGATTGCACTACAAACTTATCGAACATTATCAATTGTTCTAAGATGGAATGACAATTAATTTCAGCCTTGAGCCCAGCTCGCAGAGAGCTGTGAATAACTACCATTTTCCACCAGAGCATTTCCGTAATTTTAAAAAGCATTTGTTTCCTCCAAAAGAGATGCAACCTCACATTCCCAACAGCCAAGGAAAGGCTTTTCCACAGCAGATGAACCTACTTTGTCTCGCTGCTGCCCTGACGTCACTTGGCTGAGTCGAGCCGACGGTCGCAGTAAAATTCCCTTCCGAACCCAAATTCTGCTCCTCACTTGTGGCAGCACCACCTGGTGCCAGGGGAACAGCTGCCTCGGGGTGAGTGGAATCCGCAGGGACGTGGCTGCTGTTCTGCGAGGAACAGTCGCCACCTCCCTGGTTCCTCCGGGCAAAGGCCTGCAGGGATTCCAGGGCGCTGCCAAAGCTCCCGTGGTGCTGGATTTGCTGGCGAATCCATTTGGACAATCCTGAGGGAACGAGAAGCGTTGCTGCAAAAATCACGTCAGCTATATCAACTATCTCCCATCAGTAAATAATATCCTAATATTGCAAATATTTCTAGGTACAGTCAGATTCCCAGAGAGTACAACAAGTTGCTCATGAAAGTACAAGAATTCATTTAATAATCACAATAATTGATTTAATCCATGGTACTCTTTTCAGGAGTAATACCAACAATGCCCTTCTTTTCTTACTAAAAGACCTTGACCTTTCTCACCAGTCTTTTTTCAGGCTCAAACTGCACTGCATAAACACCACTATATTTCCTTTACTCCTGGGTGTTCATTTTGCTTGTTATCACGAAATATTTAAAAGCAACTTACACAGAAGTACAGGTATTTATTACCTTATTAAGAGGGTCTGATAAAAATGGAATATAATGAGGCTTTTCACAGCTTTGTTTCAGACTAAGTACCAGTAACTCAATATTCAGAATCACCACTGCCCAACAGCTACAACAGAATACAACACATTCCTATAACACCACATGCTCCTATCAGAATAATATTTAAAATGCTCAAAATATCAGACTGTCCAGAGTATAAAAGCTGTTTAGGTGATGTAGGAACACAGAAGGGTGAAGTAAAAACCGACTTCTTTAAGTTTAGAAAGTGGTTTTGAACTTATTTAAATATTCTTTGAATATCAATTCAAAAAAAGAAAAATAACAGAATTCGATTCTTCTGTGAAGTTTTACATTTTAGAGAAAGGAATCTTAGGAAGTCTTGATTATTTGTGTTACCATATGAATTACTTCTGTCTGCTTCAATAATTTAAATGTATTTTCAGTCCAAACAGACACTTGAGGGCAGTTGGACTCAACTGCAGCAGCTGAGCTCCACCTGCTGACAACACCCAGCATGGGCTGGTCCCCTCCCTGCCCATCTCAGCCAAACAGGGCAGGAACGGAGACAAACACAGTCCTAAGCAGATCCTTTCCTAATCTTAGTGCTTTGTTGAGGTGGAGTTCACGACCTGTTTTATTTCATCTGCCTTTGTTTCTACCCAGGATAAAACCACAAAGAGGAAGCGCTTGAACACTGAGCATTCGGAGGCTCAGTCTGTGTTCAATGGATATATTTTGTTACGGCTTTTCCTACTCACCTGCATCTGTACAACATATTTCTGTAACTCTGAGTTTTCACTCTTTGACAACAGTGGGAACTCTCCCAGGAGGATTTTTGCAGCTTACCAGTGATGTATTTATTGGGGTTATTCCGGAACCGGTCGTCGACCAAAATCAGAGCCCCCCAGTCATTCCTGTGCCTTATACACCTGCAAGGGGCAACAAGAAGGGTGCAGATGTAACTACAATCACATGGCATTTGTTTTCCATCCTTAGAAGGCAGTGCAGAGACCGAAAAAACAATATGTCAAAGAGTAAAAAGAAACAAAACAGTCTGATAAAACTGCAAGTAGGTTTTTTTAAATAACTCTGTACTTTTGGTCTCTAAACCACAGGTTGTTCTTAACTCTCTTTAGTAAGGAAATGAATTATGCTACAGATCAAACATCCCTAATTCAGTTGTTAGAGACTCAGAGAAACAGAAATAGTCACCTTTTGTGTGTTGATATTATTGTTAACATAACTTGGATTTCTGTACTGTCTGCCAGGAAAAGAAAAATGATTAAAGAACAGCGATAACATAAATGAAATATGGCAAGGAATCCGTCAGGAACAGCTCAGGGTTGTTGTCCCCAGGGTATAAGAAGGTTCCTGTACATTTTTTTTGAGGATGATGTTTACAAATGTACATAAAAGCACAAGTGTCTCAGAGCTTCAAACTGGAGCGACAGGGTGGCTCTCAAAGAAATAATTATTTATCCTGGAATCTCTCAGTGACAGGAAAAGCTACCAAAAAAAATCTTTAAGAAATAAATTCCTTCCACTTCCAAAGAGGAATCTAAGAAATCAGACCTGTGACAACCAGAATCCACAATGGGATTTTATAAATGTTCCTATTTCTCTCTGTTTTCTTTCTAAGCCTCCATTTAAGCCATCACACTTGTATTAGGTCTGACTCAAATGAGAAGAGTCTTCCAGCTGATGTTTCTCATCTATAAATCTGTGTTTCTACCTCTATATACCCATGACAGATGCGTGGCACCTATGACAGATAGGGATGACAGTTACAATCTGTATTCATACGATAAATTCTGTGGGAGAGGGATGAATTAATTCTCCCCTGTTAATAAAATTTGGGGGGATTTTTTTCAGCCAGCAAAGGAGGCTGTACCACTTCTTCTGAATCTGGAGAGAGATCAGTGAGCACGATAATTGAATTGACCTTTTGCAAAGGTCTGAAAATCCCCACTGCTATTTCTCCCTTTCAGAAATACTTGTAGGCTAAATATCAAACAACCGTGCTGAGCCCACTGAGAGTGTGAACAATTAGTGCATTTGAAAAGCCCTGAGAATTTTCATTTGCTTTATGGGCTCAGAACTATTTGTCTCTCTTAAGGCTTCCCTTTCTTGTCTCTCTGCACTACGAGCAATAAAAGCTGCAACCAAACTGAGGAGGGTTCAATGTAAAACAAAACCTCTGAGTTAGAACAACCCTCAAATGCACAACAGGCTGAAAACCAGAGAGCTGTCAAGCACAGAGCTGCTGAAGATTGAATTTCTGCAAGATGAGGTTTTTGGTCTTATTTATCCCCTTTGTGTTAACAGGGAGGAATTAATCCTGAAAGATCTCCTGAAATTCTACAAATACATATTTTTAATTATGTTCCAGTTCTCTCACCTTCCCAGGGCTTGGTTGAGAGCTCTGTAAGCTTGAATTTCATACCACTGGCTCCCTGATAAGAGGCCTCTCGTACTTTTGTGCTGGTCATTGTATTTCCTCTTCAATTCCACCTAAAAGAGAAATCATACAATATTTGGTTTATTAATCGTGATGAATATTCCAAAAGGGTAAAGCAAGCAAACATAGGTTAAATAAGAGAATACATAAACTGTTTTTCAGGATCTCAACTCAGTATTTTTGCCCCCAGCCAGTCATGGCTGGTACCCTCCTGACACGATTCTCAGGTGTGATTTGTAACAATAATTTTGATCTGATGACCCAAGCACCACACACTCACCCAAATCCCTGCTGCGGCAGGGGAAGGAGAAGCTGTCCCCACAGGCAAACCCTCCCCAGGCCCAAGGAGATGGAGTCCTGAGCCCAGTTTTCTGGGCTCATCTGACAGGAAATGACCCCACGGAGATCTCGACTCTTCCCCTGATCCCAAACTCTGGCACCAGACCAGGCTTTTCTCAAGTGAGGATTAAGCAAATACAACTTTTCTTCTCCTACAGAAGCCAAAAAAGAGCTTTAGGCACAGAGTGGCCTCTCCAAAGCACCAGAAGTCACCAACACCAACCCCAATTCCCAGCCTGGCATCACCCTCTGGCTTTGGGAACGTTTCCCTGGCTCAGGGTGACCCCTGGGCAGTGTAAGGAGAGAAGAACATGCTCCCCTTTTCAAAAACACTCTATTTCTGACGCTTCAAAAGCAGATCTGGAATCAACTGCAAAAGAAATCCCCTTCCCAATCCCATGGATAGAAACACATATAATGCCTGCTCTGAATTTGAACAATTTGAACATTATACCCTGGTCCAACAAATACCAGAAGGATGTATTATTATTATTATTATTACGATTGCTATTATTCAGATGGGGAGATTGAATTTATTTATTTATTTTTAAAACCCATAAAACTACACCAAAAAGGGTCTTTCTGTTGCTCTTTTGTACAGTATTAACCTTTCTAAACTGACAAGTGAAAGGACACGCTTCAGGAGAGAAACCAGCAGACTTCTAACCTCTTCTGACAGGTAACTTTCAACTTGCATTTGGATAAGAAATTTTATTTTATGTACTTATGCCCTTTAAATTGCCTGTCAAATTTACAAATTCAATCTTTACAGCCAGAAAGTAAATTCAGTTTGATTTCACAGATTGAATATTTGTTCCAGTCACTCAGAATTTATTGACTGGCATGTGAGGTTTCCTTTGGAATTTTCCAAACAGAAGATGATTTCTTCTGAATGCTTTATGAACATTAAAGCCAGTCCTTGAAAAGGAATTTGGGGTTATCTGTGCACTTCCACAAATGGAAATACTACAGAGAAATTAAAGGCAACCTTTCACCACTGGAAAAATTCACTCAAGGCTTTAAAACATATACTCCTGTATTTTGTATTTGTCTTCTACTCCTGGGAAGTTTTATAACAGAAATCCTTCAGAAGAGGAAATTGTTACCAGGAAGATTGTGGCCAACTGGAACAAACGCAGCTTTACCAGTCTCTTATTTTGCTGTTCAAAACAGTATTAGAATTATTAACCCTGTGTCTTCAGCTGAAAAAATTATGCTATTTTTAATTATGTGCACCAAGCAGCAGGAGAATGCAAAGCAGTCAGGTCATCTCAATCAAATACAGGACTTGTCCATCCTTCCAACACAGGTCAGCATCCCGCAGGTGTTTATTGCTTGTACCGCACACCCACCACTGCTCCAGCGGCACCAAACCCCGGCAGCGCGAACGTCTCCTTCCCGTGGTGACTGCAGAGGGAAAAGGGTTAACAGCAAACAGCCCCCGTGTCTCCTCACTGCCATGATCCTCTCTCAGGGGGAGAGGATGACAAGGTCCGTGGCTGGGAGTGGAGGCTGCTGCAGGTAAAAGGCCAGCGCACGTCACCCTAATGCAATCCGAGTCCGGTTCATTGTATAACTCCTGCCTGCCCGGCCATCAGCCCCGCGCCAGATCCGAGCTGACACGGCACATATGTGAAAAAGCCAGGCTCTCCTGCTAGCAAATATCCTGGCTGTGCAGGAAACCACAGGCTAGAAGGGATTAGTTAAAATGTCAAAAGACAGCCTTTTACTTTTACCTGCTCATCCTTAAAAACACACTGGCGGCTGAGGGGCAGGATTTGCAGACAAAGAGCTGCGGCACAAGGCCCCTGGCAAGCTCTGCCATCCTGTAGCTGTCACCCAGATTAGGCTTTGATCTGTCTGGGAGGTCATGGGCACATCCACATTAGCTCGAGTCTCCCAACATTATACCTGCTAACTGCTCCTTCTCTTAATGCTTAATTACCTCCTCAGCCTCCACCGGGGAGCAGCGGCTGAGAAACAGCAGCAAAAAGATAAAGGCCACGGACTGAGGGTTGGGTTGGTTTGTTTAAGGCCTGGAAAGGTATTTTGAGGCAGTTTCTGTTATGATTCAAAAGAATTTTCGAGTGTACTTTTCAAGCATAATTTGCAATATAATTTTTTCTCCAATGACAACAATAACAACATCAAACGACATTTGTTATGTCAGATTTTAAGTGTTTGAAAAAACACCAAAAAAAAGTTGACTGTGGTTACATTCCTTCACAGGAACAAACTCAAGACTTATTCAGGATTTAAGTGATAAATAAATACATAAAGGATTTATACTGTGTTGACCAGGGACTGTATCATGGCACAAAACTCAGGCTAACTCAAAAACTTGAGCTTGTCTTTGGGCCCCAAAATAACCTGCAAATTCAGACCCAGAACCTGCAGCCTCCGTTGCCTTTTTCACAACACCCCAGGCTGACCCAGGTTTATTCAGAATTAACAAATATGTGGCTGTATTTAACAGCAAGGTCTACAAATATCAATCTGTTATGGACTGATTATTCCTACAGGAAAGTTCACCAGAATATCGTGAACTGATTTATCAGTGCCAGGATCGCAGGTTTGGGGTTTTATAATTTGGTTTTCAATTTAAAGCAGCAAAATAAGCTCTGTTTGGTTTTATTTCGTCTGGCAATGTTTTGAGATGTTATTTTTTTTTAATGCATCACTTTACTTAACCAAACCCAGCCATACTTTGCTTTTTAAAAACAAACAATAGTAACAGTTCAGAATGTTTTTGTTTAACAAGTCAGGTCTGTTTTTTGACAGGTGATGCCTCAAAAACATCTTCGACTGCCTCCTATTTGCTCTGGTAGATTAAAAATGATGTGCAGTTTATAACCTGCGGATTACAAACCAGATTACCCAGGAGTCTAACGACAGAAATTCATGGATAAAAAGGCACTGATGGGAGGAGTTACACACGTGTACAAACCATGCTCTGCTCACCAACACTCCCCTGCACAGACATAAAACTCAGAAAATGGATATAAATGTTCCCTGGCATTCCACTCACTTGTCTCTCTGGGTTTATGAGGGGAAAAGTAGTAATGAAAACAAAGAGCATTGCTCACATCATCCAAAAAAATATTTAAAAGACACATTCATGTTCAACATCTACTAATTCCCCACATCTGAAAAACAAGCAGGCAGAAAAAATACCAGGTGGTCACTCCCCACTTCCACCACTACCCCCCCAAAAAAAAGGCATAAAAATGTTTTTTAAGCAAATCTCTCGTCCCAGAAATCTCCTGTGTCCACTTAGAGTCTCCCTTCCACCTGAAACAGCAATAATTAGAATTCTCCAGGAACACACTTGCCATCTACTTTCCTCCTGTCCAATGCCAAGGAACCATAAAAGTTTGTAAGTGCAGGAAAGCTAAGACATGAAAACCCATTTCTTTTCTTTTCTTTCACATCTGAAAAATTCCCAAGTAAAAGGAGCATTAAACAGGGCAGGATTTAAACTTTCCCCAGCTGACTTCAAAAGCAGGAACAACTGGGAGATTTAAGGGAAATAATGCACATGTAAAGGCCTGGGTGAGTCCCAGAACAGGCTTCAAACATCCTCACCCTTCAGCAGAGCCACTCAAAGCTGTGTCTGAACACAATGTCTCAATTTACCAGCCCACAGGAAAAAGATATTATGGCAGGATTTTATCTTGAAATGCTCCAAGGGCACTGTTAATACATAAACAATATGAAAGAAGAAAAGGTTTAGTAGCTGTATTTTATTAAGGCCATTCTAACCACCTCACATACCTAAAATTGGTCACTAGAGAAATACAACACTCTTATTTTCACCCAGAAATGCAGCATTTCCTTAAAAAACAACAAACCCCCCAAGCGTGAACGAGACACGATCAGTACTTTGTACTGCTCAATTATCAACAAGATGTTCTGACACACAGAAATAGTTCAGGTGACCCTTTCTGCCCAAAAACGTCCACGTGCACTTCAAAAATGTGCCCTCCTCGGATAAAACTGAATAAAATAAGGAAACAACACCTCCGCAGAGCTGGATCTCAGACTTGATATATCCTGCAGACTGTTGCATGTGAAAAGGGGCTGTGGGATGACACTGGGCATCTGGGGGATTAAACCGTGCGAGGGGAATGAAGATAAAATCAAACCAGAAAAAGAAGTCGCAAAAGTGGCAAATCAGAAACTATACATATGGGAAAACGCTGCTGGCTTGTCTCCCCACAACCTAAGAGGTTAAATAGGAGCCATGACCCCAAAAAAAAGCAAAGCCAAACAACCTGACAGACCTGGGCAGTGCCACGTCCTGGGGTGGCACAGCAGCACCTTCGCTCTGTCCCTCTGGTTTGGAACTCCCGAGGTACTGGATGATGCTGCCCCAGTGTTCTCACTCCTAATCTCGGTGCTGGAGAGGTGGGAAGCACTAAGCACTCCCAGAATTGTCAGCTCCAGCACGTGGCACCTCCCAGGCAGAGTTTTGTGGTGTAACAACCCTCGCAGCACATCCACCCCATACCTCTCGGCTTGGCTCGGCCTCGCAGGGACCGCCAACGAGCAACTCGATCAAAACCCAACGCAACCAGAACTCTGCTCCGAGGAGAGAACTCCATCCATTTGCAGCCAGGCAGAAGTGAAAAGAATCCAGCAGGTTCCCCTGGGGTCCAGGAGCGGGGCCTGAGCCCGGCGCGCTCCGGAGGCGCGGCGCGAGTGTCGGCCGTGCCCGTGGATCCCCACGGCGGGAGCGTCGCTCGAGGAGCTCTCCACATGCTCTGACAGCAAGGCAAGAACTGAAAGGTCAGCCCTACTTGCTAAGGACGAGAGAAAGACGGGAAAACCACTCGGAAATTTTCTGATGGACGGGGAAAGTAAACTACGAAACGCTCCGGGAGAGTTCCGATTTGCTGGGGTGTTTATCCGGAGGCTTCGCTCCCGCATCCATTCAGGCTGTGATCTGTGCCCAGCTCAGCAGCACAAACACCATCCCCTGCTCTGATCTGTTACCTGGACTCACGTGGGCCCGCTGGATCCCACAGGATTTTCCAGCTGCTCCCACAAATTAAGCCTTTATCTCTAAAAATACTCTTAACTTCACAGAGTATTTTCAAACTCAAGATAAACACAACACTTGTTGTGCTGCCACTAAATGTCATTTTCTCTACCAGTTTGCCCATATTTTTTTATTAAGAAGTGAAAAAGTGATGCAAATTAATACAGTGCAAGGGATGTTTCTCAACTGTGGCCAAGCATTTAAGATAACAGCAATTTTCTTAGAAATCTGTTTTTTCCTAGAATATAGTAATCAAAACATTAATTATTTCAGCAGCCAGTTATGTAGTACATGACTCTCCTTTCAAAGGGGGAAAAAAAAGCACATAGGCTTTAATCTGCCACAAAGGCTAGAAATTAAGTTCAATATTTGGAAAAATGCCATTATTCTGAAATGACAGAAACACCTCAATTTGTTGAGCCCTGGAGAAAGAAGGAAGAAACTTCAGCCAGAGCCGCAAAGTGTTTGTATCATCAGGTTACATCTAACCCTGAAAGTTGTAACTGAAGTGATGTGTTCCCTCCTGCTGCTGGAAACAATAAAGCAAATATTCCCCTTGGAGCAGCCCTGGGAAACCCTCCTCGTTGATGCAAGCTGAGCACTGTCACTGCACTCACCCAGTTTCTTTTCCTTGCACATCTGCTGATGTCAGAGAGTTTGACTTCCCTCTGCATTTTGGGAAGGTTCCCCTGGCTGTTCCATGATTAACACGCTCTCCTGTTGCAGGATCAAAAGCATCTGGAGAGGTGGAAGTGCAGCAAAGCTCCCTGGGCAGGGGAGCTCGGAGCCTGCACTTCAGAGCTGCCCATTATCAACATTTCCCAGCCAGTTCTTTGCTTTCAGGTCCCCAAGGTAAGAACAGTAAATTATGGCTTGAACTAAACAACTCACACTTGGCTCCAAAATCAGATTTTCCTACCTCTAGTTTTCAGGTCCCAGAGGTGGGCAGAGGAAATCCTGGTCACAGCCAAAGAAGTCTTTTTTTGGCTCAGAAATAAATTTTCCTGCTTTCCTCGAGCCAAACTCTACCATTGAGAGCACCAGAGCTTAAAGCAATACTTGAACATTTCTTTTATATTATTTTGTTTTAGCAACCTGATTCTCCAGCAATATGAAACTGTTTTAATAACACTGAATTAGGGGTTTGGCCTCTTTCCTTACATCAGTTTTGTTTATTGTCAAGTAGAGTTCTGAGCCTTAATCATTCCTTTCTCCCTAACACCGACAAAGTGGTTTCGACTCTTCTTTTTGTCAAAACCTAACGCCTGAAATGTCGAAGTGAAATGAAATTATTCCCTTTAAAGCCTCTACAGAAAATACTGCAAGTTATAAAAGCCTACAGTTCCTTAAAGAATCCAAATGTTTGCCATTTAATCCCAGGGCTTGTGGCACATATTTAGCACAAACACATGGAGAAACTAAATTTGGATATTATACAACACACTTGACGAAGAGTTTCTTGCCCAAGACTGAGGTCTGCATCCAAAATGCTACACTTTAAAATTCAGAACAGGAGTTAATTAACAGCATGTCAGCATCAGATAACATGTCTGTGGGATTACACATCTCCTTCTGCCACGTTATTTATGTTCTCTAATATTACAGCTCACTGGTATTCAGACAAGTTACAAACCATAAAACATATTTAGAAAGCAGGTTGATCACAGACAAGCCCCATTAGTGGAGATGGGCCAACATCAAACTGCCAGCATAAAATATTGGTCTCCAAAGGTCCCATTCTCCAACCTCGTCTGGTTGTGCACAGTCCTACAAGTATTAAAGGGATTACTCACACAAGTCAGAGCTCTGTGCAGAGTGAGGGGTTATGGAATTGAGGCTTAAGAAGACTTTTGCTAACCCAAAAAGCAGACATTCAAGTGTTTTTTCACGCAGAAGCTGAGCAATTTGAGTGACTTAAACCAATCCCAGAAGTATGTAATTCCTGCACATTCCCAAAGAATTGTTAATCACCTGCATTTCCTATTTTTAAAGGGATGTCATTACTAATAACCGCATCAGTCTCCTCTCTGGTCCCTCTGTCGAGCAGCTCTTGCTGGGGAGGAGCAACACACGGGTCTGTGTTCACAGCTCTGTGTCTGTGAAAGCCCAGCCTGACTTGTGCCACTGGGGGTTGAACTTTGTGCCTGTTGGAAAGTCAAGGTCCTCCCCAACCATCCTGGAGCTCAGCCAGTTTTCTGGAGAGCCCACACTAACCAACTGTATCACAACAGCAAATTCTATAAACTTGCACCGCTTCATTTGGGACATCCGAGTCCTTTCTGAGCTGACACCTGCTGGAAAAGATGTCCAGTCTCCCAAATCCCTTTTGTATCTATGCTCCTGTTGCTACAAAACTACTAATTCATCTTACTCCTTCACTCCATCCTTCTTCAGCTCAGCTGAGAGAAGAAATGTGCATCAATCCAGAATTTTTAGGGGTATCCGATAAATCCAAAGCCTCGGGCAGAACAAAACACTGTTCAGGTTAAAGACCCATTCCCAATAAAAATGATTTCCCTGAGCATTCTGCTAAAGGAGCAGCAAATGTGATGCTGAGAGCCTGGTGCCTGCCCTCCTCTCATCCAGAATTGATCACTGCAGGGCTTTGTGCATTCCCAGCCCTAAATGCACACACTCAAACCTTCAGCGCTTGCAGTTTGGCAGCGACTCTTTCTATCCCTACTGAAAAATTTAGAGGTTGTCTTCAGCCTAATTAAAAACAATTCAACACCACAGTGATTTTTAAAACACAGTTACCAGAAATGGGCTGTACTGCCTGTGATTCTGTTATATGAAATATCTGGTTGAACTCAACGTAAAATCAAACACAGTATTTTGATCTCAAGGAACATAATCCACTGTGAAGATAATTCACCCTTGGCATATTCTTTTCAATCTAATTTTGCATCATTCAGAAACCAAAACCACTGACTTTCAGGAAACCATTTGGAATTAATTGTAACGTTTCAGCCATACTACAAACCAAGGATTTCCAAAATATATCAGCATATGCTCCTAAAACACAGGAATTTCGAACTTTTAGAAGGAGTGCTGAGTATTCTTTGAGTGTCGGTGTTTTTATACTACAGTGCAGCGTATTCTGTTTTAGCGAGACAAAGGCTGTTGTGGCTGAGTGAGTGCTCCAAGGAATTATGCAAACATTGGCAGGGTGTTGCACTGGGCAGCCACCACTAACACAGCCCTACCGGTCCTTATAGGATGTGGGTTTTTCCCAGCAAGGCTGGAATTAGGCAGCGCTGCAGACAACAAAGAACCCTTTGGTTGCTCCCTTAAGCTCAGAACACATCTCTCAAACCAAAGCTGAGGCTGTTTGGCCTTTCAGTGCAAACCTATGATTTTCTTGTTTGATTTGGCATCCCTCATAACCAGAACCCAGCTGCTCCTGGTATTTATTTATTTATTCTGTGATAGTTCACTTTGTTTCTTGGCTTCCCCAAAGTCCCCAAAAGCTCTAAAAGGAACACAGGAGCTGGAGCAGTGGCAGTGACTGGGAGCACCCCTCAGCAGCTGGGGGACATGCGGCTTGCCCAGACCACTGACAATCAGTGCTCTTGCAAGCTAGCCAGTAAGAAATGTTCTTTTTTTTCAGGGAGTACAAAGTCTAGCAAAACACTTTTCCAGATTCACTGGCTTTCTTTTCCTTTCTGAATGCCTGGCTAGGACCACGAAGTGCCTGCTCTAATGGAACATCATCTGCCCATCACACTCTGAAGTCCAAAGGAAGGAAGTGTTGATGTTGGGCAATTACACAGCAGTGCAACAGGATGCTGCTTTCACCACCTACTGACAAATACAAACAGTGACAAATTTATTTCACTGGAGGCCTTTCAAAATACTATTTTTAGAAGGCACTTACAAGTTTTTGCCTAAAGTTACACCAAGCTTGAATTTTCCAAATCGTACCGTCCTCAGTGTCCAGGAAGGGTTTATGTCCTGTCATAAATTCATGCCTCAAAATTGCACGCTAATAAAGCTGCACAAGCCTGGAAAAGGTTTGCAGTTCCACTCTCTGTGTAAGTGGGACACACAGTTACACCAAAGTTAACTAAAATTACGCTAAAGGCATCAGAGATTGGAAAGGTGATATGTTACAGTTAATAATGACCTCGTGTGTGACATATGTTATTATCTTACAATATAACTACCTTTATCTTCCCACCTCTTTTCTGAAATAACCAGCATTACTTAAAGAAGGATTTTCCTAGCATTTGTCCCAGACTTTCACAACCAAATACCCCACCGCAGGAAGTTCATTTCTATACAAACAAAATGCATTTCAGAGCAGGAAAACAGGCAAGTGCAGATGGAAACATGTTCAGCTGCTTGGCAGGACAGCAAGTTAAGGAGCATTTTAACAATGCAACAGCCTTCACTGGCCATGTCAGACAAAGCCTGACACCCGCATGATGTGTGTTTATTTGGGGTGACAGAAGTGAGTCCACAGGCACACTGTGCTGTTCCTCCTCTCACCCGCACAGAGCTAACTCAAAGAATCCAAACGGGACCGAGAGAAGCGCAAGGGCAACCACAGAGAAAAAACCCCTTTGTGCATCTTTGGTGTTTCAAATGCAGAGCACAAGTGTGAACTGCAGTCCCACCTGCAGGTCCCTCATGTTGGGAAAGGGGATGCCGATGGTCACCACGGCGCGGGCGTTCTCGTCGCAGAAGTCCAGCCCCTCGCTGACCTTGCCCCGGCACACGGCCATGAGCAGAGCTCCGCCTGCAATGGATTAATTTCAATCCCAGTTAAAAATGTAGTGCAATTGATTGAGAAGTCCCTCTGTACCCCCAGACAACACCTGCACACCCTGACACACCTCACTGGGATTATACCTCACCCTGTACTTCCCTATATCCCCAATATCCTCATGCCACAATAGAAATAGCTGGGAATATAAATACTCTTCCTTATTTATAATAACTCACTAAACTGAAGTTAATATAACCACTTATCCATAGCTGCTTCTAACTGCTAAGCACTTAAAGAAGCCCTTTATTCTTTAAACCTGAAGAGTCTGTATCAGCTATTTGTATGTCTGAAGAACTCACCTTTTCCTCCTTTACACTTTATTGCGTCGTAGTATATGCTGAGCAGCTCATCAAAGTCACTCTTGGCCCCTCCCTGAGGCTCTGCAATCACTGTCTTCACCAGCTCCAATTTTTTCCACAAGCCAGTGTGAATCCAGCGATCCTTTAGCTTGTCCAGCATCTGAAAACAAACACCAAAATCCACAGCAGTCAATTCAACTGCTCCAGCAAAGCAAAGCCCCTTATTTTAGTGAAGCTACATTAGTCAGGTTTTGTATCTGTAAATGCAAGTTTCCCTGCCAGACACCAAACTCAGCCATGCAGCACTTGGGAAACACGGGGGCCACTAATTTTGCTAATTAGAAATTATGCAGATTTCTGTTATCAAAGCAAAAGTCTCCAGATCTGTAAGAGTGGGCACTAAAGAGCATCTTCTGGTATTGCAGAAGGAATGCCATCCAAAGAAAAATGGAAATCACCTGGTTTTCTGATCACCAAGTAAGAGATCCATAAGGAAGGCTGGAAACAAATCCTAAATCACTTTGAAACAATCCCTGATATCTTAAATTTCCAGAACACTTCAATATTTTAAAACTCCCATAGGGAAGTTGGGTGAGAAAATGATGCAGAGTTTACCAACAGCCTCCTCTGCTTCTTGAAGTTCTGAATTGTGCACACTTCACTCCAAACCAGAACATGTTCCGATCTTGCAGGCAAATGAGTTTGTTCCACATTTAATTGAGCTCCTCCATCTGGAACCTGCACTTGCCCCAGTTTATTCCTCAAAAAGCCACATCATCCCTTAACTCCAGCCCATTTGCCTTTCAGTGCACTCCAGCCAAGATCTTGGGATGTGGAGTGGTTAAACTGTTACAAAATTAATCTGTCCCACACCAAACACACAGTTGAAGTGCTACAGCAAAGCAGAATTAATTGTAACTAATTGTTGTCCCATCTGGGTTTGCAGAGGGAACACTTGCAGATTCACAGGACCACTGGTGACAAGACCCTTCCCACACCGCACATCCTCAGCACTAAAGACCTGAACTCATTCCCTGACGTTGAGTATTTGGATTGGTTCCTTTCGAGGCACACGAGGGACGAATACTGTGTTATTCCTGCATTTCTCTGGCTTTGTTCCAGCCTCAGCTCAGGGAATTACACTTGCTTTACTCCTGATGTGACACCACCAGCAAACAGAGACAGTAAGTGCTGAGCAGTAGGAAGAGTTTCCCACGCACAGCCACGGAACTGCAGAATAAATCATCTCTGCTAAACGTGTCTGTCCTACCGTTTGGCCCCTTCTCCACCAGCTCTGTCATTTCCTGGCAGATCCTGCCTGTAATCTCTTTTTATATAACAGGTTGTAATCCTATGAAAGAGCAATGACTGTCCATCTCCCAGCCCAGGCTGTCACCGTGGCCTCAGTTCTTGGACGTGACACGGGGAGAATTCTGGTAAATTAAAAATCAAACCTGTTATGGCTCAAAGTACATCCCTTTGGGACATTATCAGCTTTCCAGATTTCATCCTTGCCTCTGTGCAGCTGGTGCTGCCTGGGCACCCACTCAGCATTCCATGTCAAACCCACTCCTGGCACTGCCTGCCATGGATGTAAAAGGAGCCCAGGAAGAGAACACGGACAGGAGATATCTGGGAGTAACCGAATTCCGCATTTACAGACACAAAACTACCCCTGCTTCGACTTCTAAGGGTCACTCATCCCTGATTTCCTCCCCTTCTGTCATCACACCTACAGAAGTCCACGGGTACTTCTCCCAGACACACCCCTGTGTTCTTGGCAGAGGAATTGCTGCTTAAATTAAGGGAATCAAAACCCATGGATAGCCTCTGAAAGGGCAAGATTCCTTACAGAAACCCCTCCATTCCACTGTATTTCTCTCACATCCCAAAGAATTCCAACTTCTATTCCCAGCTGCAAAGGTGGCAGGAGAAAACCTTCCTCCACATTCTTAAGAAAACATCTTTTCTCTTCCATGGGTCACCCAGCCCTTCCAGGCAAGGATCTCTGGGACCACAGTAGGTTCAGCTTGGTTTAACTGACACACCCATCCCAACAAGAGAATCTCCCATTTTTGATTGAAATCAGTGAATTATTCATGAAAACCTTTGGCAAGGCTGGAGCAGTTCATTTAATTCACACACCGGCTATTACCTCTTCCATTAATGGGGTTTGCTGGATATGGAAAACTTTCCTGTAGGCAGGAAAGTATCCCCAAACACACAGTGCCCATGGCACGGACAGCCACTAAAACAACAGGGATTATGGAGCTGACTGAATACAAATAAATAAAATATAGAACGCACACGTTGCCTCATCCGAGCAAGGAATCAAGGGCAGGTTTCTCATAAAAAATTATTTCACTTTGGGTTGGAAAAGTGCAAATGGGAGCAAGAGATGATGCCAGGAATCACAGGAAGCAACCATTAATGCCCCCAGCCAGTCACTTCTTCTACCCAAGGGAATAATAGTTCTGCACTGGAAGGCAGGCTGTGTATATTTTATTAAATCCCTTAAAAATGGATTCTCAGATGGTTTATTAACAAATGGTCTTCCTCCAGGAGAGCAGAAAATCTTGTTAGAAAGAATCTGTCATCTGCCCAGGCACTGAAGGATGTTCCCTTGGATAGCTTTTCCCTTTGATTCCTTGCTGCAATTTAAAGACACCTGTAAGCAGAAAAACCAGGAGCTCAGGATTTAGATTAGCCATCCATCTATGTCAGCATCCCCCTACTGAAGCACTTTTGGAAGTATTCCTGAAGTTTGGGAGTGGGGGAAGGGGTTTTCCCACCATCTTTTGCCACTTTGCACCTGCCACTAGATTTCTTTGCACAAAATATTCCTTAAACGTTTTCGGACTGAGTCACTTAATGAGCGGATTGTGCTTTGCCAGCAGACTAAAAAAAGGTGTCACAGAGATAATGCCTCCATCAAAAGTGTTGGGGGGGGCAACAAAAACCTTGAAAATATGAAAGGATGTTCTAGAGAAATACAGAATATAAAGGTAACAACCCAAGCAGTGCCTGACAGCAGAGTACAATAATTCTGGCTGTACTGGTTATTTTAACAGCTATTAACTATTGCTGATAATTATCAGTTACAGTTCCATTGGATGTGCCTGTACACCTTTAAAAATACATATTTTGCCTTGTTATCCACTCATTTATACAAAACCCAAACAAAAGGTATTTCAAGGTGAACAAAACTTCCACAAATACCTTGTAATCCTTTAAAAACCTACCATTATGCACTAAAAAAAAAAAAACACTTCCCCAAACTTGGCTGGTTTTTCATCTTGTTTCTACGTGATGATACCAAGTCCCGCTTTTCATTGTTATTCAAATATTCAGGTAGCTGGGGTGAGAAAGGGAGCAGCCATTAAGTTTTCCTTAATAAAAATCACAGTATTGGCACCACTGCTAGTGCAAAAAGTCAGGGATGCCCCAGGGACCAGCATTGATCTAAAAGCCTTTTCCCAAGCAGCTCTTGCTGTGTTTGCTCCCAGGATTTTCTTTGTGAATAAGCACTGCTTCAAATCAAAGCGTGTCTCCAGCGGGCTGGAAACGTGTCTGAAGGGTCAGACAGAAGTTCCACAGGCAGCACAAAACTTCAGGGTTGGAAAAGAGCAATTCAGGGCCAGCCTGGAGCTGAGGGACAGGGGGGCACCGGAGTCCCTCCAGAACCTGCTTCAGGAATCTGCTCCCATGGGACTAAAAGGGAGGCACTGGCACAAAACAGGGTTATATCACCCACCCCACCAACGTGGGAAGTGCCACAAAACCCCACAGAGCTGCTCTGACAGGATCTTTATCAATTAATATCCATTAATGCACCAAAACCCTCCACTGACACCAAATGCACTGAGGAGGAGCTGGTGGCAGCTTTGGAAACAGCTAAAATCTCCTAAGACAAACACTTTCCCTTTAACCTCAAGGCTGTGTTACGTGGTGGTGTGGCTGGGGTTTGTAAGTGAAATACAGAAGTACAGACGCATCTTCAGATCATTTCCAGCTCTGCTTTGTAAAACCTGGGAAGACTGGCCTGGGCTAATTCCTTGCTGAATCCCTCCAAATCATTCTACTCCCATTTGAGTCACAAACTGCTGCAAGTGAAAAGGTATCCCTGCCTATTTCAAACATCTGTTAATAAGGTCTTACACCTTCCCAAAGGATGTCACACTGGATGTCTCACCAGCATCTCAATAACAAACCATAAAAGAGAACAAACACAGCTTAAGACAGACCATGGGAGGGGCAAATCTGATGACTCTTGTACTTTAGCAACCCCAAAAACCCCCTAGAGATAACACTCCAAACACCTATCAGTAAATTTTAATAGTGTTAAACAACTTTTGCTCTTTGTAAATCCTTTTAATTGAAGTTTGCCCGCTAATGTTCACAAAGCAAAGCCTTACACACAGACACACACACAACGTTTTTGCTTCCATGCAGTGCTTGGATCTTGACAGAAAAATAACAGGTGTCAAAACCAAACCAAGAAAAGGCTTTTCTTGGTTTTTTTTTTTTACTTTCTGAAAAACCAGGAATTCAGGGAGACTGGCAACAAGAAATGCGGTTTTCTTGCCTCGCTACCAAACGTTTCCCACCACTTGGGCTGCTGCAAAAAACCCAGAACAGGCTGGTTTATATCAGACACAGAACAGCTCAACCTGAAGCTGCATCAGCTGCCTCCTCCCTCAGCAAAACTGAACCTAAAAGCACAGGCCCTGCTGCCACTGGAAGCGGCTGGAGGACATCCCATTTTCCACTGTGCTAACGCCAATGATCTCAGGGCACAGACGTTTTTATGAGGGATCCAATTCCACAGGTATTGATTGCGTTACCTTTAATGAGCTTCCAGCAGGATATTTGCTGAGTCAGCTGGGAGCCTCCAGCTGGAACTTTTTGTGCCAAGCCCTTTCCCCCCTGGGATCGGAGCCCCAGCCTGCTCAGGATGAGGGAGCAGCCCCTGGGGGAATGTTCTGCTTCCATTATGAAAGGATGAAACTGTCTCTGTGTTAGTGATAATCCCAAAATATATTCAGACATTAAACAAATGCACTTGGTATGCTGATTAAACACAGTGGCCTTAAATCCAGGTGATTTCAAAGGAACCCTGGGGAGTTCATCTGGCCAGACTTCTCCCATTTTTTTGGGAATTACAGGCTCCTATTAAATGAACTTCTTCAAGGACTGAGATGGTTTGGGAGAGCACAGAATTAGCAGAAGTTATTTGACAGTCCTCTGAACTAAAAGCTTTGCCAACCCTTGGTATGAAATGACCTGGAATCCTACAGGTAACCATTGGAACTCCTCACTTTGGGAGGAATGGGACTTTCCAAAAGCCAGTGTGGTGAGATTGGAGCACTAATTTATCCCATTTCCACCTTTAGTTAAGAAAAAAAAAACCCACTCAAACAAACCCAAACCCAAAAGTCAAAACCAGAAATGACAAAAAGAAAAGAAGTGCTTTGAGGTTAAAAGTGACCAGAAAGGGAACAACAGCAGGAAGAAAGTAAACAGAGGGAAGAAACGGGAATAAAAGAATGAAGGGACAAGGAAAAACTGCCTGGAAGGATTGGTGTGAAAGGAAAAAGCTGAGTTTCATTCCAAAAACAGGAGGGGAAATATTTGGGCTAACTAAGCAATAAAATTTAACGTCCATTAGGCAAATCTTTCAAATAAATTTGGAACAGCACTCCAGAACTATTAAAAACAACACTGTAATAAGCACAATGTCCCTTAACAAGAGTGAAAGGTCACATGGATGAAAAGCAAACAACAAAACCCAATCACATTTATCAACATCACCAAAAACATTCCACCCTCTCCGAAGGACTGACAGAATGTGCCCCTCTGGGCCACGAGCCATTTCCCAAATTGGCAGAATTAACTGACATTTCCCCTTTTTTTCCTTCCTAATCAACCCCTGCACTTTTTCTGAAAGTTATTTTAATCAGATTCCTCACCAAAAAAAAAAAACCAACAGAGAAAAAAGCCTCAATTTTGTTTGACACCCAGACATTTGCACTGCTCTGGGCTGGGACTACCCAGCCAAGAATAACTTAGGCCCTTGAATTATTTAAGCCCTTGTTCTCACTCAATTAGATTTTCATGAAAGGTTAAGCAATGGACTGGTTCACAGCCCCTCCTCATGTTGGTGGGAGGGATCCAACACAAGAAAAGGGGGTGTTTAAGATTCACTCATTTGAATGGCTAAGCTGATGCAAAATACTAATGGATCTTTTCACACACACACAAAAAAAAGAGTATTTCCAGGTTTTAAATTCCATTTTCTCCATTTCTAATTCAAACACATTTCACTGAAAGAGAACATGAAAATATCTGTGCCAAAACAGTTCGGTTTGGAAGTCAAATTTCTTTTCAGAATAAAGCATTCAATTCCCACTGTTAATGGGAAGCTGGAGAGAAACACCAAGTGTCCATAAAACACCCATTTCACAGGTAATCTTTTCTTTGTGTGCCAAAAGAAAATTGATTTCACGCAGCATTTTAATGGCAAAAGGCCGCACAAGGTGTTGTTCTTATCAAGCAGAGGCTACACCTGCTTTGGACTGCACATTTCCCAACTATTTATTGTCATCTATTATCGGTGTGCTGACCCAGCCTGGCTTTCCAGAGCACCAACTCCGGAGGAATTTCCGCCTGATTTCCTTTCCCAAAGTGTCCCAGAGCCTCTGGAATGAAATGCTCCATAACAGTAGAACAGAAAAGAGTAAAGAAAAAATAAATTATTCAGCGTTTTTTCTGTAAATTGTAAGTGTAGTAGTTCAAGAACACAGGGAACACAAGACCTTCAGGGAGCTGGAGTGCTGTGTTTAAGGAACATGAAGACCAGGCAATACAGAGAGGAATTGTAATGTGGGAAGGAGGCAGAAAAGATCTGAAACGAAAGGAGATCTTGTGGAGGAACGAGCCCGGAATGCATGTTCATGTCATTCCAACTGCCAGGGGAAAACACCCCTCCCTCATGTTTTCCAGCCCTTCTCCTTCTCAGCTGATGAGGAACATTTGCTAAGGAGTATTTCACATTTTATTGGAAAGCCTTCAGCTGCCCAGAGATGGAACTGAAGGAGCTGTGGAGGGACCTCGTGTCCCACATTTCCCTGATATTTTCCATTCACAGAGCTGTGAAGGAGCATCTCAGAGCCCCTTCATTTTCCTAACAGGTGGCCTTTCCTCAGCATCTCCTGGGAAAAAGCTCCATTGGGAATCTCTATCACCACTCCATCTGCTACTCCAAGAGACTCTTCCCTCACATCTCCCTCACCAGAAAATGAGTCGGAACAGTAAAACTTTCAGTGTGATTTGCAAAAACTTGTGTGGCAAAAGTGTCTTTTTAAGTTGAGAAGTGCTGTGCTGATTTTCCCCTGGAAAATTTTAAACCAACAGGGAATAAAAGCAAATGTTTAGGACTGAGTGGGGTGTTGAGGTACCACAGCGTATCTCACATTTGGCCTGTCTCTGATTTCCCACAGGTGCTGGGAAGCGCAGGAAAAGTCTGTGTTAGCCCACACAGGCTCAGCAGACACACTGAGGGGGAAAGAAAAAAAAAATATTAGCTAAAGCTACTGTGCAACTCAAGGACATGATTAAACTAAACCCTGAGCACGGTGACAAACTCTGCCTTCTGAACAAGCTGCTGATCACCATGTGCACACTCCAGCACAATGAAAGGTGAATAATTCATCAGCATTTTCCAAGGCAAAGTATGCATCACTCCACTCGGGGCGAGCACGGGGGATTTCACCGGGACGGTTTTTCTGCGGGGACAGTGACAAAGTGCCGCTCCCCAGCAGGAAACTGAAGCACTGAACTGTGCTCCGTGTGCCATAAATCAACACTGCAGCCCACAGCGTGTCTCTGTGGTACCAACATGCCATCAATTTTTCAATAAGCCCCTTAAATAATGGAATATGTGAACGGCGACAACAGTAATGAAAAATGAAATGTTTTGCACGCCAAAGGCTCCACAATAACACGGCTAATATGGTGCTCCTGCAGTTAAAGAAGCTTTTTGGTTTTGTTTAATAGAAATCTTTGCCCAAAAAAGCCAACGTGTTTTTCCCACCACCCAACCTGGAGCGCCCTTTGAAGTGGAGGCAGCTGTTTAGTTGGTTCAAAACAGGGTCTCTTTTGTGGTTTTCAAATTAACCAAGACAAGAGGTTTGTGTGTTCCAGGAACTGCTTGTACATCCACCCTAGGCTATCATTACACCTCCTCATTCCAGGGAGAGAGCAATCCTGCACGCCAGGAAAAGCTCTCCAGAAAAAATTCCTTTTCAAAGGGTTGTTGAGATCCTGGCCTGGAATAAAAGCCCCAACGATAAAGTGTCCCTGAACGAGGCAGCACCTCACTGCTGCCCTGCAGGGGTCACAAGTCCAGTTCAGTCATCCCTGACCTCTTTTTTTCCAGAATAAAGGGACAACAATCCAAGGTGGTGTTAGAGGCACAGCAGCAGTGAAGCACCACCTGGGAAAAGTGATCCAAAGGGAGGAGCAACGGAATCCTGGGCACGAGGCCAACCTTGTCCACGATGCTCCCACAGTAACAGGGGTCAGGGCAGGTACCTGTCCTGGGGAAACAGCTCCAGGGCAGACAGGAATGGCTCTGGGCTTTCACTCTTCTCTTAACACCACCAGAACTAACTCTGAACTTGGGTAACTTGGACCATTTCTTTCCTCACCAGTAAATCCTTCATATACTTTCACCATGTCTTAGACAATACAAAATAAATCAATAAATAACCCAGTCTAAGCATTTTTTCGAAGTAGACAACTCCCCTCACCTTCCCTTCTGTCCCCCTAACATAAAATGCAGGAAAAGAACAGGCTATTCAGCCTATCTCAACCTGAAGAAAATAGTTTCTCACCTCACCATCAAAAATAGGAGGAAAAAGCTGCAAACAAAGTTTTTGACGTAACACACTGCAAAGGTTTTGTTTCAAAGCATTTTTGCTAAAAATAATCCATTACTGACTCCAAACACAAGGAATACTCTTTGGAATACACTGTTTCACTAATTAAGTGTTCTCACCAAGGAGCTGGGTTGCCCAGTTAGAACTAAACCAGGATTCCTAAGACACACCTTGCTGGCCTCCTGACTTCCCAGTGAAGTGGGATTGCTCTAATTTAAAACAGCACAAGTGTTCCTTTCAATGCACTTCACATGCAGATTCCTGTATAGGCTGTTGCATTGCTGATGCAGAACGTGCTCCCTAAACACACCCTTTCAAGTATCTTTTCTCTCCTATGTCGTGTTTTTCACACGTGAAGAAGTCCCATCTCCACCAGCACTGAACCTCTCAGACATGCCAAAGGGACCAACTCTGCACGTCGCAACGGGTCAGAACAACACTAATGTCAAAGAAACCTGGGCAAGAAGCACTTTCTTCTTAAAAATAATGTTCCTTATGGATGTTGTTCCCAATTCATAACTGCTGCTTCCCATCCTTTCTTACCCTGTCATTCAAAGCTCTGAGGAAAAAGACATGTTTACTGTAATTGTTATTTACTCTTTGGATTCCCATCACTCACGCAGTGCAAACTTCTTGACTGTGAAAAAAGCTCATTTTCAATGCAGTTCCTACTTAAATGGGAGGGAAAACATGCAAGCAGAAAGTGTTAATTACAAGGGAAACCAGAGTATGTGTTAACCAGATACAACAATTCAGCTCGCAGCACTTTGACAAGGCAGAGCTCGGGAGGGAGAAGCAATAATAGATTTTTAGTTTCTTTTCCCGCTGCTGTAAGCTCAGGCTATTGAAATTAACAGCCCAATAAAATATTAAAACTGCACAGCTCTCAGGGTGTGAAACTCACAGGCCAAACACTCATCTCCTGGTATGGCACCTAATTTTTTCAGACATAATCTCCAATAATCTGCCAGCGACTGTCGCTACGGATTGTGCTTCCCGTGCTGTGCAGCACCACCACAAATACCTGTCCTGTGTAAAAAGCAAGTGCCACAGGGCACCTGAATAATTGCTCAGCCCTTGCTGGTCACCACAGTAAGTCGTGGGGAGTGTGTCTGTTCCTTCTGTGCAGGCAGGAATTGGAAAGGGTGATGTGGGACCCAACGAACCCCTGGAAGCGTCCCCGGAGCCGACGGGGCTGAGGTTGAACATCAATCCCCCCCAGCCCTGGGGTACTCGAGGACTGCACAGGGAGCAAAGGCTCTCACTGCACTAAGAGGTGCCTGTGCACAGCAAACAGCTCCATTCCCACTGCTGGGGGGCTCCACAGCACCAGTCACGGCAGTTCATTCCTTTCGTGTCACCTCACCCCAATTTCCACTCACCCAGAATATCCACCTGAGTGACTCCCGGGTTTATTTGGTTAATATGCAGCGAGACACGCTCAGGGACGCTGCAATCTCACACCCACAGCTTCAGAACACCCAAATAACAGAAAAAGATCACAATTTCCTAACAAGCATCCTTGTTCTCCTATGAAGGTCAACCCCTGGAGAACATGTTTAAAAAAAACCACAGTAATGTTTCATCCCTGAGACTGAAAAAAAAAGGGATGCTCACGCTCCCTGCCTTGAGTGTGCAATATCATCCCTTCCCCTGAGCTGTCTGACACTCCCCTGACCTCCTGAGGAGACACCTCAGTTCACAAGGCCACCTGAAAACTAACCAGGAAAAGAAATGAGGAAAAAAAAAAGAGATAAAAACTTTTCCTCTGTTCAGCAGCTGTCAATCAGCTGACACAGAATTCAGAGCAGCACAAGAAGGATCACAGGGAAAGGAGGAAGAACCTGGTCATTCTCCTGGATTATCTCCTCTACCTTCTCTAGGCATATCTGATGGTTGGATTGCCTCTGATTTCCCAGGAATCAGGAAAATCACTCCCTAGATGGTGCACATGTCCAGGATCCTGTCACACCAAAGAAAGAAAACCTATTGTGCAACTGCTCAGATTGTCACTCATCACCCCCAAAGATCAGATCTGACCTTTGATGCAGCCCAACATTTGCTTGGCCTGTTCTTGGTAACCAAGCAGTGGGGAAAAACAACCACCAAAAAACCCCAAAACCAGGCACCTGGAGGCCAAAAACTGGTGAGTGAAAACATTCTAATAAATCATTACAAAAGTTCAGGAGGACTTCAGTTCCTTTGGAGCTCTCTTGGATGTCTGTTTGTTGAAGCCTCTGTAATTCCACAAAAAATGATCCTGTCAGGGTGTGAACTGCCAGAAATTTAGTTTTCAAGAGTAATTTGATTGATTGAGGACATGGAAGATAAGTATTATATACCCAGTTATAGAAAAACTCTTATTCTAATTATTTTTGTACAAACCTCATTATTCCTTCTGCTACTGTTCTTCCCTATTTAAAGCAATTTTACCAAAAGAGTCTTCAGTGTTCAAAGCAGAGGGAAAAAGAAAAAAAAAAAAGAGTCCTGATGAAATGGTTACAATCCTCCCTCACACAGTGATTTTTACAGCCATGCCCAAGTCAGTGGGAAAAACTGAAAGTGGAGACTCCAGAAATCACATTAAGGTTTACAGGAGCTATTGGAGCTCTCGGAAAACACCTCAGGTAATGTACATCGAGCCTGAAAATTGTTCCTTTGGATGAATTTGAGCCTCAGCACTGGCCAGTTTATCTGACAGATATTTAAATGATGGGAAAAGAGAGAATTAAACTGAAAGTAGATATTGTATATGATTAATGGGAGAAAAAAACAAAACAAACAAAAAACAAAGAAACTGAGATAAAGTTCAGAGAGAAAAACCACCAGTGCAGATTAGGAGTGAAAAACAAGCAGTGAAGAAACAAGAGTGGACAAGTAAAACAAAATTCTATCCATGTTTATTAGGCCCAAAGGTTGAAATGAGTAATTTTTGAGTCATTTGAATTCATGTCTCCTCAGACAGAAATCACCAAGATGTTCAGCAGAGGGAGGCAAAACGCCCAGCTTCAGAACATGGCAGTGAGCCTTTGGCTTCCAAAGAAAAGTGAAATACTCCAGGCTCAGGAGCCCTCCCTGAGACCTTCTCAGCCACCAGAACAACTCAGGGCCTGCCAGGGGCACTGCCCAGTCCTTGGAGCCAGGACAGAGCCCAGAGTGCCCCTCACGGATCCTTTAGTGCCCCTCCCATCACTCTGCTCTCCTTGCCCAGGGTTGGAGGGACCAGGAGTGACAGGACTGCAGTCCCTAAAGGCCTCTCCTGGTTTGAGGGTTTGTCTCGTGCTGTCACAGCACCGCTGCAGCTCTTTGGCTCACACAAACACGTCAGGGAGAGCCTCTCCCTTGGGAGCAGGCAGCGAGTGCTGGGCAGAAAGTGAGGAGCATTATTAATTTACAATCATTTCATAACGTCCCCCTGATATGCCAAACCTGCTCAAAGGCCTCCTCTCTTCTCATGCCAGTGAATGTGAGGTTGGGAATCAGCTGTGGCCAGAGCAGTTAAAGCTGGATGACACACTGAAACACTGGCAGTGTCCATCACCTTCTCCAGCAGGGAAATTATGCACAGAGTTAATGTTTGTCTAACTTTAGAGAACAAATCCCTGTTGTGAACTACACTGGGTGTGAACAGATCCCTACAAACTGCACATATTTACACACAGGAGTAAATCTCTTCCTTGGGGCATTTCTATGGGATTACCAAAGAGAATATTACCTTGATAAAGCATTTCTCTTGTATATAATATATAGATACACCTAACAGGAAAAAAAAACACCCAGTCTTATGCAACTTACTAGATAATTCCTCTCCTAAGCTCTAAAAATCAGTGTGACTAAACCATCTGTGCTGCAAACAACTGTTCTGCTATTTAATTTCCAATTCACCTTTTAACTGCACAAACCTAATGGCTCCCAATTTTAACTCCGTGCCCATTACAAGCAAAAAGACACTGTGGAATGTTTCTCTCTTATCTGGATATTGTCATTTTACTGTCTCAAACTTCTTAAAACAAGCTTTTGGCCAGGGAGGAAATCAGTCAGCATCAGACCTAGCGGGGAAACCCTGCACTTGCTCAATGTCTGGGGCTTTACACAGTTCCAGATGTTCAGAACATTAATAATGCACTAACTCAAAACCTCTTTTTGAAACTTTAGAATGTGCAAATTGCATTAAAACCTCTTTGCCCTCATTAATGGTATTGTTACAATCCCAGTCCTCTGGAAAATGTTTTTTGGCATTTGTTTGACTTTGTGATATTGCCATTTACTCATTTTAACAGCCAGTGCTTGAATCTTAATGCTTTTAATAGGCCTGGCTAAACAGACTGCCATCTTTTGGAAATTTATTGAAGCAATTTATTAAATAAGTAAAAGTTGTTTTGTTTTATTCATGGAAGAAAAATAAAAAATGGGTCACTTATTTATTTACAAATCTGTGTTTCGGGCAAGCGTTAGAAATTCCAGTGTTCTGCTGGATTTTCAGCGTTCAGATCAGTTTCTGAAACAGACTGGGTGAAAAAAAATCTCCCTGCTTGGCCGCACCGGGGCCTCTGCCAGCAGGGTTTGTCACCAGCAGGGGGAACAGCTCTGAGTCCCTCACAGCTCGGGGGGATCCCTCTCACAGGGCCAGGGGCTCCAGCCTCAGGGGATTCACTGTCACCCAGTCCTGGCTGTCCCCACTGAACAAAACATGATCAGCCCAGAGGAAAATGGGATGACACAGACAGAGCTCCAACTCTGAACTAGCAGCTCTTAAAACACCAGTTCCACAGACACTCAAACGGGAAACGTAGTGGGTAGTTCTGCAAGTGACAAAACCTACTTTATATCACCATAATCTCACCCCCAAATCCCAAGGAAAACAGCCAGTGCAATGCAGCATTAATTAACACATGCTGATTGTGCCACCTTCCTAACTCACACAGCCCATGGCAATGCCAATTTCTGAGCATAAAATAGTTTGGGCAGGACAGAACCTCTAAATGTGATCCAGTTCAACCCCCCTGCAACGAGCTTGGGTTCTCAAGCAAAGAATTCCTATCAGCTCAGAAGTTTTCCAGGTGAAAACAGTCACCCAAACCCACTATTTAAGACATTTTGCTCCCAAGTTATGACTCCTCAATTAGCAGCTACAAATTAACCAACAATAATCCCTTGGAGGGGCTGGAACAAACCAGCCCCCCCAGTATTAACATCACTGCCCAAAGCTTATCTGGTATAAGAAAAAAAAGCTCCTAAGAAAGGTCAGTTAATTCATCATGATGGATTAGCACTAAATTTATAAGCATTAGCATTTTTCTCCTTGCTAGATCCCTTGACTTTGATATGACACATATTGAATGGATCATCTAAGATGCAGCACCAGGCATGATATATCTTAATGCAGACAGGTTGGCAACATGAGCCCTAATGGGCCTTATCTTAATCTTGTTTAAAAGCATCTTAGATTTCTGGGTAATCTTTTCACCTTCTGATATTCTCTTTTTATAGAGTGGTTTTGCTGGAGTTGCTACTGATTTGCATTTTTGTTGCATGGTATCACCGGTTTTCAGAGCCCTAAAAGCGCTTCAGGTTTGCAATTTAGTAACTGTTAAGATTAGGCTTATTTAAAAAAAAAAAAAAAAAGTCAACGTGCCAGAAGTCCAAAAGTGACAGTAAAAATTTGAATGTTGTTTGTAAATGACCCCAGTCATGGCCCATGGCATTATTAACTCCAGATATTTGCCACACAGATATTTTAAACGCTCCTCAATTAAAAATATGTTCATTCAAATACCTGACTAAGATAAAGAGAAATTTCTCCACTGTTGCTTTTCTTTTTTTTTGCACTCACATTGCATCCAAATTCAAACCTAATTCCAATGTAATTCCAAACCTAAATTCAATGTACACGCCTAACTAAATCCAAACTCCATCTACCTGCATAGATACTACTCAAAATTCAGTGTTTCCTCACTTTCCAGGCATACACTCTATTTTTCATTTATTCCAAACTGAAACTTCAATTCCTAAAACAAGTTGAGCCCTCAGAAAATCTGCTGAACTCACAACAGTGAGGTCCATGACCATGTGTATTAATCAGACCTTGACAGCCTTGAAAAACTCATTTCAAAGCTGCAGTTTTTTAAGGAGAGGCAGTAATTTCCTGAGAAAATCTCCAAAAAACAGTTTGGAAATGCAAATATTCTGCATGATGAAAGAAAACCACCTTGTTTTCCCTGCACTGATGTGCTTACATTAGTCTGTGTTCTCAACATATTAATCTCAGAGCTGCAGGCAACCCAATCCAGAACAAAAGTAGGAGAAAGAAAAAGGGCATCCATAGAAAAATATTGGCAATGTGATTTTAAAATACCATCCTTCAATTGTCTGCAATTTATATTTATCAATACTTTGCCTGGGACGAGGGAAGTGTTCCCACAAAGAACACAACGCTCAGCCTGGTGGAGCTGGGTGACCTTTCAGGGAGACAGGAGGGCAGGGAGGGGGGGGAAGGGTTCCAGAGCTGTCCAGCAATCCCTTTCCTCCTTTATTAAATGTCATTACCAAGCCTCTCTAGGCTTGCAACCCTCATTATTAATCTCATCCCAACTTTCAGGGATACCTGGCAGGTCTGCAGGATCAGCTCTGAGCTCTGTCCAACGGGCCACCCTCCCAGAGGTAACACCGAGAACCGCCCCGTGCCCCAGCTCAATTCTCAGACAAACTGGATGGGAGATTTCCTGTCAGGTCATTCCCTCTGCCTGCCAGTGTGTGGGTCTGGGAGATGTTAAACAAACGTACCGTCTGTGACCTGCTTGTTTCGGTGGCTTCCATTACCTGGTCTGATGTGGTCACCTAATGGTCGCTGTCAGGAACTGCATGAAACAGCTCCAGAGCCACACACGCGGCCAGGAAATCGCTCTCCCTTTGCAGCCCCATCAGTTAAACAGCAAAACTCGAAGGTTTGTATAAAAGAATAAACAGGTTTCATTTCATTTTGTGAAATATTCTCTGTTTAGGACCTTTAGAAGTGACGGGAAAGGTCTGTTTCCATTATCCTGCGCATTTATGATCATTCAGCAGGATTTTTTAAGTGGTTTTTTTTTTTTTGGAGGGTCTTTTGTTTGTTGAGATGATTTTTTTTTTACATCAGAAATGATTATTTAAAATCTAAGAAGTCAGACCCTTGTAACGCTTACAAAAAAAATGAGAATGAATTACAGAGTTATACTGCAGGTTTATATTCCTGCCCATAAATAACAGCAGGAGCTAATAGAGAAGAAAGCAGAAGTACTGGGAGGTACAGATTAACCATAATTAGATATCTGTTGTCAGTGAAATTAGATATTGCATAGTTTGAAATGAAGAAATTCGATTCCTTTCAGCCACTGCCAGTGAGCAATTCCCCTGGCTCCAGAAAAACGTACTCCAATCTGCGACGCAGTGACGTGGAACGAGAACCAAGGCAAGGAGAAACAAATGAACTGGATGAATCCTGCATTCCAACAGCACAGAAAGGACAGGCAAAGGCAGCCTTGGTCCTGAGTTACCATGAAAGAGAACTGCACGTGTGGATGTGCTTACATGGAGGAGAATGTTCACTTTTTTTAATAAATAATTCCAAAACCTTTAAAGAAGCAACATAAAAAAATGCAGATCGGTCTGGCTTTTTTTTTTTTTGTAAAACCAATCAAAACAATTGTAGTCATAACTAAGACACAGACAACTGATGAAAACCAATTTGTTTGGATGCAGGGAAATAGGACACCCAAGAAATAGCAATATAATCGCTGGGTGTCATTGCGGTATTTATTTTTATAAAGATTTACGTGTGCTGAGGCAGAAAGCAAGTTTCAAGAGGAAAGGCGTGGATTAGGGTTTCCTTACCTTGTAGGATGGCAAAAAGCACAGAATTCCTTGGCCAACCGTCTGGCACACGTTGAGCAGCAGCACCCCCACCTCGTCCTGGAACTCGAAGGTCTCGCTGTGCTGGAAGGTGGCACACAGCCTGCGGCCACTGGGGCCGCTGCCCACCGTGCCCACCCACACCTGGGGAGGGCACGAAAGGGTTAATGCTCAACCACGCAGCACACGCTGTGCAGTTCCAGCAGGCTCAGTCAGAAACTGTAAGTGTGAAGGAAATTCACTGCAGTGCTTCACCACAGTGCAGCAACTGATGGGGTGGCTGTTACCAATATATGCACCAATACAAGTGTGCCAGGGAAAAACACCCTGTTCTGGACATTTCTTTTAAATTACAGAACATTTTTCTTTGCACGTTATCGTTTCCTGTAGCACGGGCAGCACGGGAGCTCAGGAGAGGGAACTGAGGTTACCTGGGAGTTCCGAATGATGTGATTCGCCTCCAGCTGAATGGAAAACTTCACACCGAGCTCCGAGGAAAAGGAATCCATGGGAGAGAGTGTTCCAGACGTCAGGACCATTGTTCTAACTTCACTGAGGTCAGAAAAAGCCTGGGTGGGAGAAAAAAACCCAGAATGAATCTTGAAAAAAATCAATACAATTATTTAAGCTCTGTATTTGTTATCCCTCCAATGACTTGAGGCCTCCTCCCTCACGCTCGCTCACCACAGCAGGGTTCAAGCACCAAAAACTGAGCAGGTGGACAAGGGTCTTCTGCCTTGAGCTCTTCTTGTGCCTGGACCACAGAAAGTAGGAGCTTTGGTCTGAATCCTCGTGCTGGTTTTCATTCACCCAAGCGTAAGTTTGCTGCAGAGCAACCCTGTAATCATCTGCAAACCTACAGAGAGACATGGGAGTGTCAGGAAAAATGGCCAGCAAGCCATCAAACTGAGCATGGAGTTCACAAAATTAAGAAAGTGCTGTTTACAACTCATTTATAATTTAATTATAAATAATTTCTGAAGACAGTGAAGCCTTACAATAATTACTAATTTTAAATAAGGTTTAAGTCAGTAATTTTCAGTAACTGCTGCCATTAGCAGTCAAGATATGAAGACGGTCAAATGAGAAATGCTCCAGCGAAAAACAAAGCCCACACATATTTCGCTTGGCAACACATCTAGAAAACTGACACCTAAGCTTCAGATAAATTTCTTCCACGTTTAATTGATGGAATAAACTCCCAGTTTGGTGGTATTTAAATTCTGCCCACTTCAGTGGGTATTCCAAAGCTTGCCCAACTGCCGGCTCTGCTCAGAAGCCAAACACTGTACTGGAGGTGTTCCCAAATGAAAGGGGAGTTTGGCCCAGCAGCTCAACGAAAGGGCAGCCCAGAGCTCAGGCTCTGCTCTTGCACTGACCTGCTGTTCTCTTTGAAGAGGCACAGAAGAACCATGAAGAGCCCTTTGAGCACTATCTGTGTGGCAGGGCTCACAACTGGGATCTCAACAAGCTCTTCCCTGCCATGCACAGACATTTTCTCCTCTTTTTCCAGCACGGTAAGGAGATGTTTCTGTAAGAGGCAAATTCCACATTACCAACACTCTGAATGTCCTCTCAAAAACAAAGTTACAAGGTACCAGACTGTCAGCTTCACTGCTTTAAAAGTTCAGCTAAGGTACCTAGAAAGCCAGGGAGGAAAGGGCAAATAGAGAAGGAGCAATGCCTTTCATTTTTAACAATGCTTTTAATGCATCTGGCTCACCCAGAAAGCAGGGATTAACTTGAAAATAGGGTAAAAACATTTCAACAGTCAATAAAAGTGCAGCTGGATACAACAGCAAAACTATCACTGGCTCAGTGGTTCAATTGAAATAATTGTATGTGATCAATTATAGCCTTTAAAACATCGATTCTGCACAAACTCCAGGAGCTCAAGTGGATTACTCCTGGTTTTCATCAGGAATCGCCTTCAGACAACTTTTCAGCGCTAAATTAAGAGATCTTTTTGCATTTAACTTATGCACATCTCAAGGTGTTTAACAAAACCGGGATTATGTACTTTGGTACTCACTGATGTGGCACACAACATTACCTGCAAAATGGGAAAAGTAACATCAGTTATTCCCATCTGGTGCAAAAAGGTGAGCATTTCTTTTCCACTCCACACCTTACAGGCACTTTCATACCCTCTCTCCACCAGCTGACCAGAGCTCTCCTTCAGCCAGCTGGAAAAGAGGAAAGCCAGAAATAACTTCAGCATTGATTTGAGAGACATTCTGCAAGCACAAACCAAACCTCAGAGATTGCACCAGACTCCTGTGAAGACGACAGATGTTTTACTGCATCCAAGAGGAGAGATTCTGCTTTTCCTGTTTTTCACTGTTGAACCAACTTCTACAGAACTGCTCACTGAAGTGGCAAGAACATTTCTCACTATATGTTTGTACTTTATCATCATATAATACCTTTATTATAAATAAAAAGGATTAAAATATCATTTCCTGGTGATATGTCAGGCTCATTTAAGAAGTTATTTCTGCTGTGCTTTCATAGCCACTCATCATTACTCTGATGAACATTAATTTAGCAGCCCTATTAATTGCAGGCTTTGCTAGTAAGAACAAATCTTGAGGCATGAAATGAGAGCTTTTAGTATTTACACACGGGAGGGGAACTGGGGCAATAAAAAGTGCATATTTAGACCTACCCACAAGGATTGGTAACTGCTGCAGTTTGAACAGTTGCAGTGATTGGTAACTGCTGCAATTAAGATTAAGCAGAACTATAATTGCATGTACGATGTAAAATGGGATAGGACTTGCTAAAAGCACAATTTAAACATGCAGATCATCTCACTTGTGGCCAAAATGTTTCTCCCTGTCCTCCATCACCCCTGCAGGATGACAAGACCTCTCTCCTCTGTCTGGAGGAGCAGCAGGTTCCTCCCTGGCGGGAAATGCCAGCACTGTCTGTTCCATCAGCTCTGAGGAGGCATCACAAGGACAGCTGTCACTGCTGCAACAGTTCAAACATCCACCTGCAAAAGCACTTCATCATTATCAACTAAAGCAGCAAGGCTTAGTGACTGCTTCAGTTCCAGATCCCCTGCCCTGTCACTGCAATTACCTGATCCACGGGACAATTAAAATAAACCTTGCCGGGTTAAATGCAAACAAACCCCCCCAAAATGCTGTCACAACAATCACTTCTTTGGCTGTAATTTGTTTTTTTTTTATTAAGGAACAGGGATCACAAACACAGGGCCCCGTTTCCTCAAATGTAACATCCAAAAGACCTGGAGCCAAAACTGGGAAAAGGCCACCACGACAGAAATGAAAGATTTACAGCGGATAAAACACCTCAGGAAATGTAAAACTTCTGCTTCCCTGTTATGAACTACAAACACCATCACATACTTTTTAAATGGTTTTGCTATAAATGCAAATACAAACTTAGCACAATGGACTTCCTAATGGCAAAATACCACCAAAAAGACCCCTCCCAAATTCTCCAGTAAATTCCATCCAACATGAAGGTATTTACTTGAAATACCTGTTAAACTATTTTTAGAGCGAAGCAGGAAGCACAAATAAAATCAGCTTGATTCCCAGAAAGGCATCTATGGTTTTGGAGTGAAAACTGGTGTATTCACTATTTCCAGGAAAAGCCTGAATGGATGTTACAAACACACCTCCGATTCCAGCAAGTGTATTTGCTGCTTCCCTCACTACCGGAAAATCCCACTGTTGACACAGCATATTCCATTGACCAAAGTCATTTGTCCTGGTAAATGTGCATCTCATCAGCACAGTTTGCCAGCTCCACTGCTCTATCCTCAAATCCCTCCCAAAGGTCACTCCAGCACCCCCGTGGCACTAAGCCCATGCTTAAGTGCTTTCTGGAATGAGGGCCCAGGCTCTTTAGAGGTGAAATAAGATTTTTCCTCATTCCCCATGCATTTGGCAAAGCCATGTCACAACGCAGCAGCATTTTACCCATTACTGGCTATTTACACCCAGGCCTCTGCTTTCCAACAACTGCTTTTCATGCTCTCGGCAGATTTGCCAAGACAATCTACCTTAGTTTTCCTGATAAGGTTAAAAAGCTCGAGGCAATCAAATCTCCAGCCAGGCTGTTCTTATCTTCCACTAAAATGTAACATTTGAAATAGCCAAGGTAGGAGAATTAGCTTCTGCACAGCAGAAAAAGTCACTTGTCTCTGCGACACATCAACATCAACTCTCCCAAGCAAGAAAGGATGGGAAAAGGGTGAAGTGCTTGTGCTGTGCTGCAAAGTCCAGTGCACCAAGGGGATGAGCTGAGAGGCACCCAATCAGAGTTCAATTAACTGCACGGCCACTCGTATCATCAGGCACTTCTTTCTGCTGACTTTTTGGCTCAAGTTGATTCTTCCACTTCACCCAAAAGACTTTGCCCTTGACTCCCCCCTCTTTCTTCCCAGGCTTCTGTCTATTTGCTTTGGGTCCATCCCATCCCATAATTTTCAACTCATGTTCATGCCTTCCCCTTCCAAGAAGCTGTTTCACAGGGAAAACAAAGGGCATGACTGATAAATTCACTTTGCACCATGAAGAACTCAACAGATTCCAATCTGATCCCAAGAACAGATTCCAAGCTGCTCCAAACACGTCCTGTCCGAGGATCATTTTATAAGCATTTTATAAATGTGAACCAATTAACGCTTTGACAAAATAATGCTGCTGTTTGTCGAGTAAGCAAACAGGAGCATGTGAAATACAAAATTTTACCCTATGCAAAATATTCATCCCGAACCAGGAGCCCACAAAAGCCCCATAAAGATCAGCACACCATTCAAGAGCACAACACACTTCTCAAACCAGAATTTCAACTACGGTTTTTTTAACAGATCAACACCCTCTGGATTCCTCAAGTGAACAAAAATCAGATGACTGCAGAGGTTGAAGAACACCACTGCATTAAACTACACCAGCAAAGGGAGTCTAAATGTAATTTAAAGAAATATTAACGGATGCAAAGGAATTGAAGAGGCCCCTCACTTTATCAAAGAGCAGCACACAGCTCTCAGGGGCCCGTGGTCCTTCTGCCTGATGTTGTTGCTGACCATGAAATCCAGCTCGTCCCGAGCAGCCCTGAGCTGACCCTCTGTGACCCCGTAGCTCACTGACTCCCGAGCACAGTCCTCGATGTTATGGCCTTCGTCCAGAATCACCACTTGGCCCTTCAGGTTGATGTCCATCTAAAAAAAGACAATTATTACCTGGTAAAACAGGGAAAGACATCAGGGAGAAACAGCAACTAACAGGGAAAGAAATGCACATTGTGCATCACGGTGCAACAGGAAGTTCTCAGGTTTCGATCCAATTTCCACAACCAAGGGGAAAAAAAAATCCCAGGAGTTATTTTATTGATCATATTTTGGACATAAAGAGTATCTCAGCTGACCATCATCACTGATCATTAAGTTTCTAATTTCTTTTTAACCTCAGTCGTTGCAATCTTTGTCGCGAATATACTTACACTCTCCCTTATCTGCGGGTCCAGGAGGTAATTGTAAGGACAAAACACGATGTCTGCTCCCACCATGAGCTCCCTGGCTGCAAAATAAGGACAGGCACGAAGCTTCCTGCCCAGGCCCACCAGGTCCTCGATGTCCCAGGCCTGGTACAGCCCATGTGCAGCCTGCAGGGCGTGGTGCTCACCGAGCTTGTGAACACCGTGATAGTAAGCACAGGACTTGCCCTGAAAGCAAAGAAAGGCAGACAGTGGGTACAAGAAACCATAAAACTCAAGCAAGCTCAAATCCCCCAGGCTGTTACATGCATCTGACTGTTTCTTTTTCACCACCATAAAAATAAAAAAGTGAAAAATACTCCTCATCCAGCTGTTCAACTCCCTTAAATTCGACTGTGTTTAACGGACACTCATTTTCTGAGACCAAATGACTCACATTTTTTCCTTCCAGCAGTTCGACACACATTTCGTTCCTGTTGCTCCCACTGTTGGACACCACTGGGTGAATGCAGGTGTAATCCCTGCTGGACAGGATGGTCATGGGGACAGAGGAATAGGCTGTTCTCTTCAGCTCCCTGGTGATCTGGGCTATTTGCTTGTGAGTCCGTGTTCCAAAAAATATTTTGGGAACAGACAAGCCATCTCCGTTTTCCTTCTTCTTTGTGTGACCAGGATCCTTACTGGGTTCTTTTCCAGAGGAGCAGGAACACTCAGTGCAAGGGCCAGAAGACTGCAAACCAAGATTTTAAAAAAAAAATTAAAAAAATCACCAAAATGTCACTGGGAGATGAATGTGCTAAATCTGTTCATGGTCTGTGTAGAAAATACCTTCCGAGATGGCTCAATAGTTCAATCACCAGGCTGGCCTATCAAGCTGCAAAAATTCAAGTGTTAAAGCACCTTTGTGACTGAAAATCTTAAAAATAAATGCCTTCTAGCAATCACAAAGAATTATTAACCCAGGGGAACATTTACACACCTGAATAACACAAATAAACTCCTCACGTTTAAACTTCAGTCAAGGCCACTCCTGTGACAGGACAAGAGTCCTGCACCTTCCACAAAGGAAATTTGGGATCAGACACCCCAAATTAAAACCCTGAGAACCTTTTTCCTCAAAGCAAAGCAGCAGAAATTTAGACAGTTCAGGGCAACCTGTTTGCAGATAAAACTGACTGTGTCACACACTCTCCATTAGAAACACGTTTGCTGGGCCGTTATGCCAAAGGCCATCCAGTAACCAGAATAAAGAAACACAGGGAATAATTCTAAACAGAACCTAACTCTGTAAAATATTTTCTACAAGCCGTTTTTTTTTCCCTTCCTGAGAAGCACCACCTTCCATAACATGAAACAGTGGGACAACTGACGTGAAAAGACACATGGAAAACCAGGAACTCCTGAGTAACATAAAAAGGAGTTGCTCTAGTGTCAAAGAGTTGCTGTTTGGTTTAGTGCAGGTCCCAAGGTGCCTGCTGAGATGCCCCTCCCTCCCCTTTGAATCGTGTCAGAGATGATCCATCCCAAACCACCCAGGTCCTGCCATGTGTCACAGCCCAGCTCGGGGCTCAAGCTGCCGAGGAGCCTCTGTGCCGAGGAGCGGCACGGTCGTGTTACCCTCAGTCCCACTCAGCCTTGTCCACCATTAAATATTCCAGCACAGGAGAGAAGGTGGAAATGGAACCCCCCGAGCTGCCACTCACGGGGATAAAAGGTGCACTGATGTGCCAAGGAAACAGGCCCTCAAAGCAGCTCCAGTTACACCCATGCTGGAATTGTTACATTCCCCTCTCAGGTTGCCAGGAACAGCAGGTTTCATTACCCTGTGCTGCCACATTAAATAGCCAGTTCCAAATATCCTGCCTTCTATATTGAATAATTCCTTATTCACTGAAAGGATAAAAAGAAGAGTTATGAATGGGGCTCTTGTCACCGGCCAAGCAGGAAACAGCTGACATATGGGATATGTTACATGTGTGCTCTGTGTGCTCACACACAAGACTCCAGCGCAAATGGGACCCTGAGATAATAAAAACCACATCAGCAGGCTAACAATTAATATGACCAAAGCACTTACTGTGCAGGGCCTTCAACAACGGGCTTATCTGTTAATTTTTATTCAAGTCAGATGGTGTTTTCGGAGGGAAAAAGGATACCCAGAATTTACCACTAATACTTGCCTGCCATTGCTAAGCCTCACATTCAGTTTGCCAGATTAGAAGCAACAGAAAAATATTAGGACAAATTAGGCAGCTGCAATTCTGCAAAAGTTCTTAGAACAACAGGAAAATGCAGCTCAGATTAATATATACAAACAGGAACAGAAGGCTCTTCTGTGATGGGCTTGAAACACCAGATATATTTCTTTTTTTTATGAAAAGAATTAAAAGTGTTCTTACAGGTAAGGCTTATAAATTAGAGTATTTTACAGGTGGCCTCAAAAGGTTGGCTTAAAAGGTTTGTAGTTGGTGTAACACCGGCATTAAGAAGCACTTTAGCCATTACTCCAGTGCTAAAATGTTACCTTTAACTTTGAAAAGAGTTTTATGCAAAGAAAAGCCTCCATGATATTGAGAAAGCTGTAAACTGAGGCTAATTTTACAGTCACTAGAAGGAGTATAAAACTGCCTGCAGTAGGCAGAGCAATTCTGAAAGCCACAGACACCATTAGCCACACGCACATTAATAAATAAAACCTTTTTAGAAGGTTCTTCGTAATGAAGAGAAACTTTAGGAAAATGGTTAAAACAAGTTTAAAAGCTGAGTTCCTGTTCTTTGCACATGTCTCAAGTGTCTCAATTTGCACTCGAATTCTTACAGTACATCTTAAAATTTTTATAAAAGACAAACTATTTTAATTCTGCCTTTCTAGAAAAAGAACTTGCTGTGGATATCACACAGCCAAACCTGACGTGGTGTTCCTCTCCCATCCCTGCAGCCAAAGGAAGGAGAACTCTCCAGCTGAACAAAGTAACCCCAGGTTGGCATTTTCCTTGGCAGTGTTGCCTCAAAATATAAGTTTTTGCACTCACACCACAGAGACACTGACTGAGCCTTAATAAAATTAGAAAATGTTTCAATTTGCCTATGAAAAAATTAGGGGGGAAGATGATTAGAAATAATTCACGTTAAGACAAGAGAACTGTATTTTGTAACACCCTCTGCCTTCAGGGCTAAACATGTTTACAGCTGTTGGAATCTGAAACAGAGATTTTCACTTGGAAGAGAAGAAAAGAAAGATTCTCCTCTACTTTCTGCAGTGGTTAATCAGAAACACCCAGCAACAGATGCTGTTAGAGATCAGATACCAGACTATATGGACCTCAGGCTAATGCAGCTTGTTTTTACTGCTGTCACGGGGAGATAAACCAGCCTATCACATCAATATTTATATGGGCAAAACGTGGAAGTCCGATTAAAAAGGGAATAATCGAGTCCCCCGACCTGTCCTACGTGTAAAATAGAGCTAAACAAACACTGGGGCTGTGATCTCTGAAACACAAAGAGGTAAGAGGAGTTCTTCCTATCTCCATCTCCATTTCCCAGTTACAAAGCCACCTGAATGATGGAGCAGTGAATGCCCCTTGTGTGAAATATCACACAAGCACAATCTGGGGAGATATCAGCAGTGACATTACCAGAGCTTTTCAGCTCTCCTTTGGAGGCTCTCAAAGCCCAGCATTCTGCTGCTGCTGCAGCCTCTTGATCCAAGCACACAAAGCAGCTGTTTATGCTCCCCCAGTCACCAGCAGGTGAACCCGGTTCAATATTTATCACAGGCTTTCACAGATCACTGCTAACCAAGCAAACGTTTTAATTAAGCTGGAACTGGCTTCAAAGAGCTCATTCAAAACGTCAATCAGCAGAAAAGGGATCAGATACGGTGTCAGGTGAGAGCCTGTAATCCAAATCCACAACTTTCTGCAGCCCATCGTGGTAAATTAGCCCATTCTGGAGTGCAGCCCCTGATTGTACCAGGCTGCCAGTCCCCTGGAATGTGTAACAGAAGTCACCCAAGGCCCATTGTGAAGGTTGTAAGCAATATGTTAAACTGCAATGGGCTAGCACATTAAGACAGATTCTTTTCACAGTTGTTTTTTGATACCCCAAGTGTTTGTTACACTGCTCTCCATTTACTGTTTACTTTCTTTACCTGCTGGAAATGGGGGTTCCTCAGCCCAGCTGCCCCACTTTCTCAGGCCATTCTGGGACACAAGGAATCAAGAGAGCACCAGCAGGGTATCATTTCCCACTTAAACTCACAGCAGAACTGCCCTGTCCTGCAAGAATTAATTAGCAGGAGACACAGATGGATTCCCAGGCAGCTCAGAACAGGCTGGATTCTCACCCACAGGTGTTCTTCTGATGGAGCAACACTGGGCAGCACCTCTGATCCTCTTACAACAACCAACCCATCTCCCCTCTGGGCTACAAACAGGGCTTGACAAGAAACTAAATTTGCTTGAAGCAGAGGATTAACTACAGTAAAACACAGGGCTGCCTCAGTGCTGAAGAAAATACTGTTATTGCATTATTGAATCATCCCAAACAGGTAGTGCACTATGATAATAAAGGCTGAACAGACCCTCTGTTGACTGTATTTCATGAGCTACACCAGAAAAGCAAACAGCCTATACCCAACAGCCTATGCTGTGTGCTCTTTATGTGTTAAACTTCACGTATTTATCACCAGTAGTTCTGAGGCACAACCAAGGCCTCACTTTCTGCAACTCTTTCTTGATACCAGACAGATTCTCAGGGTGCTAAAGTTGATCACAGCAAAATAACACTTGATTCTTTCATCCTCAAAAAGAAACTTCAACAGAAATAAAAACCTTCATTTCTGTTTGGGTTACTTCTTTCTAAAGATGCAGCAAACAGTACAGTGTTTGAATAGTTTATACTGTACATACTGTCTAGCTGCAAAATCAGCCCCATGCAGGGCACATTACAAGATACACAGCTACAGCTCAGCTATTAAAACAACGAGTTTCCTCGGAAAATGAAGAGTTTTCTTAGTATTTTCTTAAGTATTTTCTTACTTAACAGTTAGCTGACCTATAGTAAAAGTTTTCAATTTTCTTCACTACAAGAAATTTCCCCAAGTTTTATATCAAGTTTTCCACACACCCACAACCAAAGCACCACAGGAAATTTTACAATCAAGGAAGGGAGAAAGGTCTTCTTATTTGAAAATCAACAGCACACTCTGCTGGCCTTTGGATTCCAGACTGTCAGTTGCAGCTCAGTGGCACAAAGCATTTCAAATCCTACTCAAAAATCCCCAGAGCTTTCCAACACTAACAAAACCCACCTCCCATCAAATGACCTGCAACACAGGTTCACTTTTGTGAAGAAAATATTTAGCTCCCAGTGTCTTAAGGTTGATTTTCTTCTTCACCACGCGCAATATTCACTCCTCATTTTTTGTTATAACATATTGTAATGATCCAGCTTTCTCCATGCTATTCTTTTGAAGTCTAAAAGACACACATGCTAATATTAAATACTGCTTTTCACTATAAATGCCTCAGAACAACCACTGGCAGGTTGCACAAAATCTACAAACCCTGATTTCAGCTAATTTCCACGGGCCCAGCTTCAAGTTCTTCCATAATGCCATCAATCTACTAGAGGCTGGAATGCAAAATCTGGATTTAAACCTGCTGTACAACTGCTGGCACACACTGACAGTTTACAGGCTGAGTTGCTGGACCACATCTTGTGCTATTGGGGAGCCATTAAATATTGTTTTTAATTGCTCCTGAACTACCACTTCTGCTGTAAAAGATATTGTGGCATCACTTACTGTCTGGGGAGAACAGGCAGTGGTTTTCACCCTTTTTTCCGAGTGAACAGTGAGCTCTCCATTTTCCCTCTGACGATAAACTTCTAAAGCGTCAACCAACTGGACTCCTCTGGCCAAACGGTGGCGTTTTCTGACCTGCTGGGAACAAAAACAGAGTACAAATGCCCTGGGCAGGAGGATGTGCTCCCTCTGCAGGGCTTTGCTTCAGCTCTTTTCCGCTGTCTGTTGACAGCTTAACCAAATTTAGTCACACAAAAGTCATCAGGGAAAGCTCTCAAGTTTTAATTACAAAAAAAAAAAAATCTGTAATTATTGCTGAGCTTTTCTGCTTTATTTTCTCACTGTCATAAAACTGAGAGAAATTATAGTACCATATAGATATAAGCAGAAAACTTTCTTAACAAAACCAAAAAAGCAAACTCAAGCCATGCTGATGTAAAAACTTAATCAAAAGGGCTCTGCAGCAATGTAAAAGCTGTTTAAGCGCACAAGTCCTCAGCCATGGGATACCAACACTGACAGAGACGAAAACATAACAGAAATATCGCACTCCACACATCAGGCCAGAGATACCAACACCTGACAGGACAGAAACCAGAACTCTGTGTTACTTGAATTTCTAACAGTCATTTCCAAGAGCACTTTCAACTCTAGGATCTTGTACTTTGGCCTAATTTCACAGCTGGGGATAAATATATTTCGGGGATATTGTTTGTTTAAATAGGCAGGGTATGGTTTAGAACGGGGTATTATGAACTTTTAATGCAACAATGGACTCCTTTGTAACGAGTAACAATAAAAACGAACAGAAGCCTGTCAGTCTGAACTGTGACATGACTCAATTATTGTCCACACCCTTCTCTGTAACATGCATTGGTGTTTGACAGCTTGGTTTAGCTACACCTGGATTATTTTACAGCCAATAAACTTTGTTCACCTCCTGCTCTGTTTCTAAACGACGGATCCTTTTCCTGTCCACTTGAAAATCCTCGTTCTCACTGTCACGGAGAGATAATTTCTTTCTGGCAGCCAATTTCGAAGCCAGAGTTTCATTTTCCTTACATTCTGTAACCCATTAAAGAAAAAAAGAAATGCATTAAATAAGGGCAGCAATTTAAAAATGGATTTTCCTATAAATACACATGATGTGGGTAACTGTGTTGGACGTTTCCAGACCCATTAATCACCACCCAGATTTCACGCAGGCAAAAAAACCACCCCTGACTTGAAAGCACAAAACCTGACAGCTCTGGCTGCAAGTTGTATTTCCAGAAGAGACTTTTAGCTGCCCGTGCACGGAGTTACCTGTGTTTGTCAGGGGGCTTCCAGGCTTCACGGAAGCTGCTGTTTCACAGTGATTAGAAGGACAAGAAGCACCGGGGTTCACACTTGCTGCAGCCTCGTTGCTCCCGGCCGGGCAGTGACACGTGCAGGGGCACGGCGGGGCCGTCTCTGCCTTCCTGTCCTCCTGCTGGCAGGAGCAGCTCAGCAGGGATTTCTCTGAGGGACACACATATCTGGCTGTCACTGACAGCACGCAGGGCTCTGCAGGAGAGCCACACGTGCAGAACAGCGAAGGTGAAAGCTCAGGCACCAGTTGTAAACCTGGTGTCCCTGCAGAGCTGAGCGAGTTCCCACCACCCCCTGCAGAACTGCAGTTCTTCAGGCTGTAACCCCCTGCAGAAATGAAAAGCACCTCCCTCCTTCAATGCCATCCACATAACTGCAACCCACGAGGATCTTCCTCCAAAGTTCCAACAGCCCAACAATTCCCTTATGAGATCCAAATCCAGCTCAGCTCTACTGGCCATCACTGCCTTGTGCTGCCAGTAAGGTATAAGATGTGTAATGGTGGATAAAGACCTGAGATCCAAGGCTGATAAACAGCAGCAAACTCATTATTTTGGTAACAAAAATTGTGCAAAGAGCCACTAAGACAACTCACCGTGCAGAGACTGCTGCCATGATAACGCAGAGCAAAGTAATGCCAAGCTTTTCCCACTGCCTGTCGGGCTCTCCAGCAAACAGTGCTGCCTGGTATTTAAACCTTTCACAATCTTCAAGGAGAACAACAAGAGCAAAACCAGAATTAGGAGAAAGCAAAGCAGATGTCTTTAGCTCACCTTAGAAATAACTTCTAAAAATAGATCAGGAAGCCTGCAGTCTTGTGAAAAGTAGAAAACCGACCCCCACAATCACCTTTAATAATAACAATCAAAACATTTGTGCCACAGAGAAAAAAACATTTTTAAATGGTTAAAGTTCCTTAAAAATGTTTAAATGTAAGTGCAACAATTCATTTTCAAAAACTCTGAAAGAGTGAAAACTTACTGAAATGTTTTATTAAATCACTGCCCTCTCAAAGTTACATACAGCTTCTATAACAGTATATCTAGATAAAAAACCATAAATATTACACAACACACAACTTGTTTCTCGGCATAAACACTCACAAATCCAGAATGTCCCTCAGCATTCCCCAGGCACGCTCAGATATTGCACAGCACAGAGAACAGTCAGTTGTCACAACTGAACTTCTCTGAATTTAATCTACCATTTTTCTAAGTGCTGACAGAGAAACTGGAATTCCAAACAGTGGGAAACACTCTTAGTTTAGGAGATGTCAGTGCAAACTGTACTCACAGCATTCATCATGGCCAGCTGGGAGGGGTAAGCCTTGCAGGGGAAAAGGATCTTCACCCCCCCAATGGTGTATTCTGCCCCCTCAGAAGACATTGCCACTTCTTCCTCCCCTTCACTTCGGGTTTAAAACTGCAATTAAAAAAAAAAAATACTATTAGCAAGCCAACAGTAACAACCAGGTAAAGCCTGAAACAACATATAACAACAAATAAGAACACGGAGAAGCAGTTAATCTGGTAATAATTCAGGACAACAACAGAACTGAAATGCAGGACTTGGTCCTCATTACACAAAAGAGCAACTTGCCACCAGTTGATGAGTAACATCAGCAATTAAATCAACCCACGATGAACTGCACACACCAGTGCAGATTCCATCAGCCAGACTGGAGATCGCTGGGATAAAAACTCAAAGCCACAGCGAAAAAGTACTGTGTCAATCACTTTACTATTCTGTGATTATCACCTTGAATGTCTCTCACTCTGGATAATAAAGGATAATCTCCCTACCGTGCTAAAAAAGTTGAAATTACTGAACTAAAAATACTGAAGAGGCACAGGTGGCTTTAAAGACTATATTTTTTAAACAACACGGGCTTTTTTTTTCTTACAGGTTTTCAGCCTTGACCAACAGAGCACGTTTGAAGTGGCAGATTCCAGGCGATAAATCAACTCACTAAGCTGTGTCCTCACGTGACTTTTAATTAAATACATTTATCCAAAAGACACCAATATACGGCATGATTCAGCTTCATCATCGAGTTCCTCCACAGGAAAACGCAATCCTAAGAAAAGGAGATCGCTGACATGAGTTTGCGTCCTAGGAAGGGTGGATGGAAGGACCTCCCCACGAAAAGGCTTTTCCCCACAAATTCCGGGCGGGGGGTCCTCAACGAAGGATAACTCCTCGTTAAGTTTGCCCGTGAGGCGGTGGGACGGTCGGGGACACCGCAGAGCCCCCTCCGCGGAGCGTCAGCTCGGCCGGGAGCGCTCTGAGCGCAGCCTCACCGCCAACTGGGCCCCGGGCGGGGCGGCTCTGCCTCCCGAGGAAGTGGTGCCGCCTCAACCCAGCCCCCGGAGCGGCACTGGGCGCTGGTTTCCTGTGCGCGCTCACCCTCGGCCCCGCTCCCCTCACGGGCCCCGCCGCCGGCACCGGACGCCCCTCAGCGCCCTCCGTCTTTCCCGCCTCCGCCCCAGCCAATCAGCTGACAGGAAGAGGCCGCGCGCCGCCAACCGGCGAGCCGCACACTGCGCCCTCCCGCCCGCCCGCCTCCCCCGAGCGCCGGCAGCCAATCGCTGCGCGCCTTGTTGGCTTCCGGGTTGCGCGCGTTGCTAGGCAACCGCGCGTTCAGTGGGGGACCGTATTGAGAAATAATAATAATGTATTTCATTGTTTACAATGTATTATATCACATTTTACATTATATTATATATAACTATATATTTTACATTATCTTATATTGTATATAACTTTATATCATACATTTCTTATTATTACTGCTCTTGTATTACTGGCCATTATTACTGCCCACTATTACTATTATTCTCAGGTTTTATTACTATTGGGTATTATTACCATTATTTTTATTATCCTTGCTATCATCATTATTATTTTTAATATCCTTGTTTTAAGAGCAGTGCACAGAAAACACCCTGGAAATACATTCGGAAATAGGGAAATAAAATAATGCATGGAAATAAAAAACTAACAGTTTTTGTAGAGACAATGTTTTTTCAATTCTGACCCGTGCAATGAAGCCCCAAATCTTTTGGTTTTGGGAGCTGTTGGGGTGCCCCGGGGGAGGGGGGGGTCCCTCAGGTGGAATTTGGGATGAGCCTGGCAAACTTAAAAACTGGAAAACTGAAAATCAACACAGGCAACTCCCTTTGAAATTCAGTCATACTGGTTTTTTTATTTAAATACCACTACAGCATATAAAATTACACTTGGAACTGAGAGAAAAAAATACATACATTCAGATTATTTACATTATTTACAGTAAGATGACAAAAATCCCCCTCAGTGGGCTCAGGCCTTGTATGGGAAAGAACAACCAACTCCAAGGTGGGGCACAAAGGATTTGGCTTTCTGAGCTGCTTGGAATTGCTTTGGCCATTCCTTCCTTTATTCCTTTGCACACTCATCCTCAAGAGCCATTTCTTTTTTAACAACTCATTTTTTACCACTAATCCTTTCTTTTTAAAGCAACTTTCAGAGCGGTCTCAAACTCTCACGGAAGGCGGGTTGATCTTCAAACGAAACTCCTGATCTCACGAACTGAAGCTCTGACCGGTGGCTTGACACACAAACAAGAAGAGAGTCAAAACGCTTTCTTAGCACTCAGCGTGACGGTGCAAGTGACTGGCACCACTTTTTCAGGCATTCCTGGGAGTACTTTATTCCATCTTGCTCTGCAAGGCTCTGGGACAGCAGCTCATTGAACTCATTGGAATCAAACTCTGTTTGCTCACCAAATTAAAAACTCACTTGTCAGCGTCCTAAAGCCCTTCCAGCTGTGTTGCTGTATCACCTCAGAAACCAAGCAAGCCTAAAGATCACTCTCAGTTCCACTGGGAAATATTTCCTGATCCCACCAGCCTCAGAAGTTTTCACTGGAAGCAACGTGACAATTCTCTCCTCAGCCATAAGTGAATGGAGTGGATGAAACCCACGGATTTCTTCTGCAGCTCCTCAGTGCACTTTCACAGCTTTCTCCAGATTTAGGCACCGTGGACAATGAGGACAAGCTCCAAACGACCCTGGGCTGTTCCTAAACGCCACTGACACTCATGTTGATGATCTCAATGATGGTGTTCTCCACGCACTGGCACAGCCGCACGTCGGGGTCCAGGCTTGCCACGTCCCTGGACCAGCTTTTGGTCGAGGAGTCTTTACAGAGCCCTGAGAGATCGTGTGGCTTCTCCTTTAGCTGCTGGAGACCTGGGAAACAGGGCAGAAGCAGCAAAATAAATCAAGTGTTGAAAGCTGTGATTTTACACCCCTAACACGGGCAGATGTGAGGAGATTGCAAATCTGAGCCACCACTGTTTTATTCACCAGGCTTCACTTTCTAGAGACAAGACAGCATTTCTCGATGCCCTTGTGTACGAGACGCCCTTGTGTTCCAAAAACCAGGGGCCTCTGCTCATGTCATTAATCCTTAGCCTACAAGGGCAAGTTCTCTGCCCAACACTTGCATTGCAGGGACCCATCTGGTAATGACACAGGCAGGGAAATAAAAGAGAAGGAAAAGTTTAATATATTAGTACTTTAGATAGTAACATCTAAATTCTCTTCTCTATCCAGTAAACCCGCCTGTCCCTATTCCTTCTGCGTTTACAAGCAGTACATTCCATGAAGCATTCCAACCACACTCAAACTTCTGAACCCTCACCACTGGTTCCCCCTGCCGGGCCCACGACGTTATTTCCGAAATAAAGGCGCCTGACTTACGAGTGATGATGGGGTCGAAGTCCCGTGTCTGTGTAGCAACATCAGAGGCACAAACTTGTCCTATTTGGATCAGCAGAGACATGATATCCTCATAGAGGGGAGGAAAGGCTTGGCAGAAGGACACCAAACAAGGCAGGGTCGGCATGAAGAACACGTAGCGCTTCGACTGGGTCAGAACTGCCAGAGAGGAGGACGCGGGTGAGCAAAATGGAACTGTTACAAAACCCCTGTCGAAAACTGTGGTTGCATTTACAATCTTAATTATCAATTAGACAGAACATCCTGACTCAGACAGCAAGGAATTTGGGGCTGCTGGAGCACTCACCTGTGAGCAGGGTCCCCATCACGTTGATGGCCAAACGAGCCACGCTGAGGGATTTAGGCAGTGCATACTGGATACACAGGTAGGAAAGCAACTGGATGGCAAATATCTGGCAAGTAGGTGAAAGGCAGAAGGAGAAACAGGCAATAAAGTTACAAATTGCTTGCACTTTCTATCCAAAGCTCTTGACGGAACTCACAAGTTAGTAAATATTCTACATTTTACTGAGAAATGAAAGCTGAAAAAGCTTTAATAATAGTTATTCTGATTTTTATCCCCTGCTCATATTCAGAAAAATAACCCACACAGATATAACATTAATCAAAGTGACAGCATTAGTGTTTCAGACACGGTTTGTTCCAACATTAATGGTGAGCAACAAAGCAACACACAGCTTCCAACCCAAGCCTTGTGAAAGCTGGTTGGGTCTGGTGTGTTCTCCTTTTAACCTTAGCTGAGTGTCTTCTCATCAGCAGGAACTTAATACTGAGAAGGGATTAAATAAACTATAAAGTTGGCTTGATGTGGCAAACTGGCCTAGTGGGAGGTGTCCCTGCCCACGGCAGGGGGGGTTGGAATTAAATTATATTTAAAGGTCCCTTCTAACAGAAACCATCCCACCATTCCATACAGAAACAGAGAGCCCAACAAATTCCAGTTACCTGCAATGCCAGGCCTTTAATTTAAGGTAAAAGCGCTACAAATATTACTTGAATGGCCCAGGCAAGTTAGAACAGGACGTTTTTAGTGACTGTTTTCTCTGCTCAGCATTAACTACCCAGAGTGATTCCCAAGCCAGGTGACTGCACAGTACCTGTTTTTCCAGTTCAGGCTGGGCAATGAGCTCTGGAATGAAATCCAGGCAGATGTGCATGGATGGAATCCCTGCCACTGTCAGTGCCAGAAGTTCACACGGATAGCCCTGTGTGATGCAGGACAGAGCTGTGTCAACGTGTCCCAGGCTGGGTACAAACCCAGGCTCTAGATCAGCTCTCTGCCCTCAACACCCGGTGTATCATTTGCACAGAAACCCTCCCTCCACACCCCAAACACAGCCAGACTGCAGTGGGCCTTTCCTTCCTTGTCTTTCCCATGTTCCAAACTTCACCAGCAGCCCCGGTTTGCTCATTTCACAACTGCACCATAATGACTTTTTCAGTACCTAATCAGTTCCAGGTCAAGGCAAATTAACTCCTTGTCAAGAGTCCGCCATCTGGCAAGCAGCAATTTAACATGCATTAAAAACACATCTATATTTTTAAAATTGCTAATCTTTCCCCTCTTCTTTTTTTTTTTGAAGGCGCACAGCTGCTTTGGCAGGGACAACCTTCCTCCTTCCACCCCGAAGAGATAAACTGTGCCCTAACAAAAAGGAAAGATAAGATGTTTACATCGGAAGCCAAATTAGCTTTGAGTAACGGGAACACTGATTTAAACACGTGGCCAGAAAAATAACCCAGAGAAGATGTGGAACAGGTCATCAGAGCATGATTAGGCCAGTTTTCCTCAGCCTAGGTGGACGAACTATAAAAAAGGGCAGAGGTACAAACAAAGTACATGTTTAATGAGGAGGAACAGGCAGAGCTGAAGTGCTCCCTTCTCCCTACAACAGAGTCCAGACAGTGAAATGGGAAGGAAATACAAGCGGTGCAAGGCAGACCTGGAAGTGCACGAGTTTGACGATGTTGGGGTCAGCAATGTACATCTGGTGCAGCAAGCAGCAGATGAGGCACTGCACCTCCCTCAGGTTGCACAGCAAACCCTCCTCTTCCTCGGCCTCAGCGCCCTTGGGGCCCGTGGGACTGTGGGCACCCAGCAGCAAACCGTCGGAACTGCTGCTCTGGCCCTTCTCCTCCTCTGTGGGCAAGCAGATCTCCAGAAGGATCTGCACAGCAGCACTGTCCTGGGGAGAAAACGAGCCACAGAACCAGCGTAAAAACCCCAGTGAAATAAATTTAAAAAAAAAAAAAAAAATCAAGCAGAGAGGAATGATAATGTAAGAAACAGAAGGCTCTCAGGCGACCAGGATTTCTGGCTATAGAATGAAAACACTCAGCTCAAGAATCACAAATCCTGAGGAACATTAGGAAAAACCTCAGCACTTCATCCCAATCAAGGCTCCCAAGAAAAAAAAAAAGCTCAAATCCAAGAGATGATCATATTCACTGATCAAATGGGTGAATTCAATCCTGACTCAGACAGGATTCAATGGAACCTTGTCTTGTTTAGAAATTAAATATCCAGTGGGCCCTTAAAGCATCCAGAGCAGAAAAAATAAGCACGTGGCTGAGTAATTCACAGAATGCAAGGGAGACCACTCTGCTCACTGAACTATAAAACTTCCTATTAACTCAAAAATCACACTCTAATGGGAGCCATACAAGTGACATTCTTCCAGACAGAGGGATGAAGAGGCTGCCTGTGGAACAGGATTCCCACTCCACAGTGCTGCTGCTGCTCTGGAATGACACTGGGCAAACGATCAGGCACAGGTTTGTCACATTTACTCACGTTTCACTGCTCCAAACCCTTCAGGGCAGGATACAGAAGAAAGAAAATGTTTAACAACCTGACTACAGAGGCAGTTTTTCTTTTCCATGGTAACAGAATTTGGTAAAAAAAGAAATAAAATGCCTGCCTTTTTTATTTCCTATTTCTGTTTTATCACTGTCTTCCCTCACAATGCTTGATATCCATTTCTCCCCCCTTACCTGAGCAGCAAGCAAAGCATTTTTTAATTCTTCTCTCGTAACTTCTGGGGCCTCTGGACCCATTGGGTTGTTTTGGGATGGCCTGATGTCCTGCTCTGCTGTTTCTTTGAGGTGGGAGTTGAGGTAAGCTTTGGAAGCAAGGAGATACCCATTCAGCATGTGCAAAATTATATCCATCAGGGGAGGGCTCCTGATACGGGAACACAGGATAAAATAAAGACATTTCAGTGGGCAGAGCAATAAACAGTGATAAAAGGAACAAACTCAAGGCACTCCCAAGGGCTCATCTGGGAGTCTGGCTCACAGCAAACCTTTTTTTTTCCTAACCCAGCAGAGGTTTCCATTCAGTCCCACTTCTCTCATGCACAGTCATGGAAATACATCCCCTACCAACCCAAGGAACTGCTGAGGGGCCTCACTTCTGATGAACCAAGAGTGCCTGAAAAGGGTCAGATGTACATAAAATAAGGCAAAATAATTACCTGAATGATGGGGGGAAACAAGGCAGAGCAGCTCTGAGCTGCTGCCATAACACTGAGAGCTTTGAGATCACACTGCATTGTAAATCTCCCTAACAGCTGGAGAAATGTAGGGCTTTCAATTTGCATCCAGGGCTGAGGGGACACACATTTAAATATTTCACCTGTGGGCTGGGGATTACAGATGTCATTAAGAGGAACTCCAAGTCCAGAGGAGTTGGAGCAACTCACATGAAAATGGGATGCACAGCTCGGTTTCTAAAGGGCAAGGGGGGGACAGATGCATCCAAACAAGAACATGAAAAACAAATCAAGTTGACTATTAGCCATTTATTATGAATAAAAGGATAATAAAAAAGGGGGGAAATAAACCACAACTGACTGGAAACGTGAACTAGAACACACAAGGAATAAAACCAGGGGCTAAAGGACATTTAAACCCATTCTTTTTTAGAACAACAGTTGCCATTTTCCTCATTACTGTGAAAAAGCAGAGCTGTAATTCACAAATTCTGACTCACTGTTCGCATTATTCCACATTCTGCTTAAAAGCTGGTGCACTGCTATTGATTATGATCATTTTCACTACCCCAGTTCTCAGTTTATCCTTCTGCATCAGAGCCCTAAAGCAGCACTGCAGCTCCTCCTCTGGCCCCACCGCCACCTGCAGGCACCAATTCCTACAGACTGCTAAGGATTCCCTGGGAAATGAAGCAAACCCGCCTTTGTCACGTCCATCAAGCACCCACTGGCAGAAACTGCCACCCAAAAAGGGGTGGCAGGGACGGGGTGAGGTTGGGAGGGTGTCACAGCTCCAACCAGCCACTTTAAAACCTGCTGCAACGTCTGCTCACCACACACACACACACACACAGAGGCAAATCCCACCGTCAGAAGTTTCCTGGGAGGCACCTTTATGTTCAGCATTCACTCAGGGAGGGACACACTCACCTGTGGACTCTCTGGTCACACCTCAGGACAATCAGGGGGTCAATCATCAGGTCGTTCTGGGTGTATTTCTGCTGCCGGACTATTTTTCCCGAGGGCTGCAGAGCATTAACAGTCATCACCCACAACCTACGAGGAGAATATTTTCATGGGGTTTTTTGAGCAGATAATCCACATGACAGAAGGGATCCCTGGAGCATCTGGACATTCACTTATCTCAGCTCTACTCTTCTAGGCCCAGAAAGGAGCAAAAGCTCCACAGTTCATTTGCAGCCCTTGCAGTTAACCAAGACAGAACTGACCTACTGGAATTACAGCAACCAAACTGTTTTCACTGCAATACAGCACCTACTTCGTAAAAAAGGCATGTTTTTACCAAAGGAAGTTCATGTTTCATCACTAACTCATCATAAACAACACACACTATAAAACCACACTCCTGTATTTTAAGTCAGCTGGGAACAAGAACCCCCTTCCTTTTAAATGCAAAGGTTCAAAATGTCAGCAGAACAAAAAGGAATGCAGCTCCAACACATTCCATTCAGTCACAGCCTTCGACTTCCCAGGCAAGGACATTGTGCCATTATTTTTAAAACAGAAAGGGGTTGGAACTGGATGATGTTTGAGGTCCCTTCCACCCCAAACCATTTTATGATTCCCTGATTCCATCTGCAACAAGGAACCAAGCAGTATTTTGACCCCACCTCCTGGGCATCACAGTGTTCAGGACCATCCAGAGTTTGTTGACAGCCTGCAGGATGCCCCGAGGGACCCCGGCATCCAGCAGGCGATTCATGTTCGATGTCAACACCTCCGCGTACGGGATCAGTTCCCCAGCTGAGAGAAGCGTCAGGTGCTCCAAGATCTGCATCAGCTGCGTGTGATTTCCAGGCAGCATGGAAAAGGCTGGAAAGCAAAGACAACGGGATCTTGGTAAAACTGGACCTGTGGCATTTCTTCTGCTGGGCAGCAGAACGTTTCGGTTTCATAAACGCGGTACGACCAACACGCCTCCAATCCCACCGCGCTCCACCAAATTCGGAGAGAGTTAACTTCAAACCAAGTCATTTACCCTCTTGGAGCTGTTTGGGAGAGTGGTTCTTGGCAGTGTTGGTGAGGAGCATCCTCCTCAGCAAGGCGTCAGTGCCTGTGATCTGCTCCTCACAGATCCAGTCGTCCACGATGCAGAGGTGGGGGTAGTTGGTGGCGAGGAGACGCAGCAGAGCAGAGTGCAAACCTGGGGGGCATCCAAAAGAGGGCACAGCTTAGATCTGAGCAGCTGCACCTTCCCCCTGAACGCACCCGTGCCCTTCAGTTCAACCACAGAACCACTGCCAAGGAGCTCAGGGAGTTTGCACGTTCACGGCCTGATATTCCAATGCCAACGGAAAGGGAAAGTTACCTTTTGGGAAGTCACCTGCAGTGATTCAGTCTGGAATAACTGAACATTCTCGGGCAATTCCTACTCTAAAACCTGCCCCAGGTAGGTAAGGCCTACTCTAAAATGGACTCCCTTCCTCACACTGTCGCTACTGCCCTTTGAACATCTCTAATCTCACCGGTTATTTTAAAGGAAAAGAGAAAGGAAGGCAAACTATGAAAGAAGCAACAGCCACTGAGCTGGAGACACTTTCTGCCTCCCTGTTCATGCACATCAGACCTTCACACACAGATTTACCTCCCAGCTCCTGCTGCAGCCCCTGCGCCTGCCTGATGAGGTACTTGATTGGAATCTGATCCATTAATGCTGAAGAGTAAGACTTGGGTTTTTTCTGCATGGCAGCTGCAAGGGAACAGCACAAGAAACCAGTTACAGCTGGAAACAAGGAAAACGTAACACACTTATCTCTACATTAGCCAGGCAAAAGAGAGAAAACCCCAAATAACACCTCACTGCTGTTAAGGTATTAAAATAAGCTCTTCAGGACACTATTTCTGTGAACATTTCCATCTGAAGGTTTCCCCAATATTCGGATTTGTTCTCGCTATTTCCATACTGTCTTTGACCAAGCCCAGCTGATTTTGAGATCACAGCTCAGATCTGCTCTTTTTTTTAATCCAAGGTTTTTTATTCTTAAGAAAAACCTGCTTATCAGTTGGTACCTGGAATTCAAAGTGTGAGGACACACAACAGGCTGCAGTGAGGTGGGAGTTATAAATGGAGGGAGAATTTTAATTGGTTTTATAGTATTTCAGGCTTTCTTAAATAACATGAACTGATGACTACTGAAAGTTTTACTCTCTAAAAAGGGCTTGTAAACACACCCACCAGTTATAAACACTCTGTTTTCACTGGAGTTGAACTCTGTCAATGAACCACACGACATTCTTGTAGAATTTCAATTTGAATGGTAAAAAAAATCATTCAGCATTATCAACTATAAAACTGCCAGCCCAAAGAAATGTGTGTGCAAGTTTGATGCGAGGTGAACAAATGAAGCTCTCTATTCATTATGAAGCCTTTTTTAATTTTTGCTGTTTTCATTAGATGGTCCCAACTACTTCTAGTAACTTTTTGGCCAGGTTAGACCGCTTTTCATCTGGAAAACAAACCACTCAACCACAGAGTTTCAGCACAAACTTTATCTCCTGGATTTCTAAACCAATGTATTTACCACAAGAATCTAAACTTTTTATGCCTGAATCTGAGAGCACAGTGACTTTCTCCTCCCTCAGCATCTGATTTTCAGCTAATCTGTCTCGCCCTGATGCTCTCACACGTACCCAGAACCTTTGTGTTGGCCAGCAGTGCTTCCTCATAGGACAGGACGTAGTAGAGGACGAGCAGCTGTGTGGTGATGCTGTAGCGCTGAGCGAGACGGGTGTTCTCCCCCTGCACAGAAAACCACACACAAAGGTCACGCTGCACTCCTGATCCTTGACAAAACAGGCATTTACCTACAAATAACACGTGGTTTTATCATGGTAGGAGGCAGCTCACGAGCAGTAAAGACAAAAGTGAAGGGACTTTAGAGATTTGTGTCGATCGCACCCAAAATCCCGACCCACACGTTCACACCCAAGGACATCCAAGAACCAAACCAATCGTTTACCCCAGAGAGGCCCTGGAAAACGTTCAGTATCTCCTGCTCTGTGACAGGCTGGTTTGTGGCCTCTGGGTTGGATTTGGAGGCAGGAGTCAGAATGGAGTTGATGTAGACATCAATAAGAGGGAGCAGCTGAGGGTGGAGCGGGGTGGTGGTTTCGCAGAGCTGCCGGTAGATCCAGTCCTAGGAGAGAACATCCCATGGCATGAGCAGTTGCCAAGCCGGAGGGCAGTTTGTTTTGCCTGCAAGCACCTCCCCCTTCAACTAGTTGCAAAAACTGTAACTAGAAGAGGCTTTGATTTTTAAAGTGTAATATCAGTTCTGGGTTGGTCACAAGCTGTGTATCCTGGATCCTGCTCTGGAGAGACTCACAAATAAAACTTGTCCTGGCTGCAAAATCATTCTGACTAAAATTTTATTAGGCACAGATAGGGGGGAAGAGACAATGAGTGTATTATTTTTAACTTCACCCAGTTGTGGTCTCTGGATTACAGAGCTGAGCACCCTAACTTAATGCCCAGATCCTCTTCAGATTACATGGTAGAAGGTGTAAGACTGATCGAGAATTCTGCTCTTGGGATTCAACCAAACAGCCTGGTTAACACCCAGAAGTCTGAACTGAAACCAAAGGAAGGCCATACCTTAATGGACACTTTGTGCTTGGTGAAGGAGCGGCTCTTGAGCAGCTGGTAGATGCAGTGAATGGGTAAGAAGCCAGTGATGTTGGCACTGAGGTTGCCCGTGACGGGCACTCGGACTGCGTGGGCCGTGACAACCTACAGGGAGGGTCCAGTTAACACAGAGACACCACAAACATCCCCCTCCTCCCAGTGCCCCAGAGCACGAGGCCAGGCAGCCACAGCCTGTCCTGGCATTTCCTGATTCTTGGTGGTTTGGAAGCTGAACGGAAAGGGAAAAAGGGAAGGGGGAGTAAAAACACCCTCAGCTGAAAATACCTGTTCAGTGAAAATCTCCTGTGTGAAGATTGTCTTCATTCTGCTGAGCGAGCTGGGCTTGATAACAATCTGAAATAAGGAACAAGCTACTCAGAAGTGCAAGTTTTCGATTTCTCATAAGCAAGGACTGCAAATTTATCTTGTAAATTGGTAACTTTTAGCCTTTTAAAGCTGGGATAGCAGGAAAACATTCACATCTCTACTTCAAGTGTCAACCAAAAATATTTAAAAGTGTCACAGGTTCATCGCTCCATGTTTCCCCTACCCTAAAAACTCCCTATCCAGCTTTTACCTACTTCAATTCATCTTCTAAAGAGCTCATTCCTTGCAAATAATGACTTGAACAAGTCAGCACTTTTTGGAGACACTTTTACCAGATCATTCCTCTGTATCCAGAGGCAAGAGTAACTTAACGTTCTTCCAGAGGAATTATTGGATAACTACTTATTTCATCAGGTTATCTTCGCTTTAAGCGTAACAGCCAACCCGAAGTTCTTTCTGTCAAAACTAAAGGAAATACAAGTGTCTAAAACCACAGTAAAAGGTTGATTTTTAACCTTCATTCCCAAGGTGGAGCAGACCAAGTCGATGATGGCACTGAGCTGGTTGCTGTGGAAATACATGGCCACCAGGAGAAGCATCTCTCCAAAGGAAGCAGACACGCCAGAAATGCTGATGGCAACAAAGGGGAAGAGTTAGTTTCCAACAGGACGGAAATAAATGTGAGATGGCTGCAACCATTCAAACAAAACAAGCCTGCCCTCACCTCTCAAAGTAGGCTTCTTCTTTTATCATCCAGCTAAGCCACATCACCATGAGTTGCTCCTGTTCTGGGGTGCTGCACAAAGGAAATCCATAAAAGATCATTTTCCAAAAAAAAACCCAGACCTCATTTTAATAAAAATTACTACCAGAAAAGCCACTGTTTGAGGAGTTTCCCAGGAGACTTTTTGCCCCTTTCTCTTTAGCATCCAACAGCTGATAACAGTGATATTTAGGTGACAAAGGTCAGTCCTTGTGCCAGGGAACTTCCTGTCTGGAATGCAGCCAGCAGAGAGCTACACCCCTTAAATATCTGCACTGCTACTTCGGTGCCTTCCATCAACATACAGAGACTTATAAAAAATTACGTAAAAACTTATATAAAATTAGTGGAGAAAAATCGTGCAGCTTAATGGTGCGAAAGCAGTAAAATGTTGACAGAGCTCCTGCTTTCCTGGGAGGTACCTGACCAGGGTGGAGAAGGCCAGCAGCATGCAGAAGGACAGGGACACAAAGCGGACGCCAGCAGGAGTTGCCGGGGGGCGGCTGGTCATGAGCTGCAGGAGCTGCTCAGCTTCTTCATCCGTTGGCCTGGACAGGACAGAAAACAAAACTAATTCAATCTGTGATTCAATTCGACGGTGAAGATATTTCCAACCTCATCACCGTGGTTAAAGACTGGAATTTTCCCTGTTCATCAAGTTGCTATCTACGAGTATCAACATTAGCTGGTAATTCTCACTGGACTTTAAGACATAAAAATCTCTGTTAAGAGACAACAACAAGTGGGAAAGCTCCCCCAGGATATCACCTTGCCTAGCAGTACAAAATACTCAAATTAAAACTAGCAATGTGTAAGGATACTACATCAGCATGCTCTAAAAAAGTAAAAGGAATAGAAATTCAAAACCCATACAATGACAGAACGACCAGCTACTTTCTCTTCTCCACACTGCTCCAACCATGTGGGCTTAGACTTATTGTAAGCAGCCTGCAGAAGTGAACGGGCAGCAATAAAGAGCCTCCCCTGGTACTGAGATTGGTGAGTGCTGCAGAGTCGAGGGCGCGGGGGCACCGAGACACAGCTCATGGGCCCACAGCCCCGAAGCTCTGCTGAGATACGAACAGACGTGACCTGGACAAACCCCAGAGCAAGAGAAGGGTCATTACTTGAGCCCAGCAATGCCCATGAGGGCGCAGTAGAGGCGTAACAAGGCGCTGGCCTTCACCACGTGCTCCTCCTTGAGCCCCGAGTACACGGACACGTTGGGCTCCGTGTCGGCCTCGGCCTCCTCCACGATGTGGGTGCTGCGCACCGTGGGCAGGATCCCCATGAGCTCCAGGAGCAGCTGCCTCCTCATCTGCCACAGCACAGAACTGATATTGTCTCTTTTTCTCTGTGTGAGAGGTTAAAAGATGAGAACAAGCGCGTGAAATCCGTCCCAAACGATACAAAATTCATCCCATGGATGTATTGCATAAGAGCTTCCATAATGATCCAGTCAAGGTCGCTTTCTTTTAACTATTTTTTTACAGTTTTCAGTGCCAGGGCAACAGGCGGCACGTGATCATACCACAACAGCTTCTTACACCAAAACACAAGCTTTAACTAAGTCAACTAAGCAAGTCAAGGTGCACCTTCCTACTGAGAACACTGAGGATGAACATGTTTATCAGGTAAACATTACATACAATTCCCTGGTTTCCAGGCCTAAAACCTCTCAGAGGAACAAGCAAACAGCTGCTGCCTTCAGGACACCATTTACAGACCTGATGGTCCCACAAGAGGAGGTTGCCCTGTAAAGGTTCCTCCCCAAACAGGATTTATCTGCATTCAGACAAATATGGGTGCCCAGCCCCAGAAGGGTTTCAGCAAGATACCTTAATATATTTTTTAAAGCAGAACATTCCAAGATTTCCATACCTGTTGGCCGTTTCGGATAAAAGTCCCAAACCAAGTCCGAACCTTTGCATTTGTTCCAAGCAGCAGCCCACTGACAAAGCACACCAGGTCACTCACTCCATCGTCCGAAGATTCGTTTTTGGTGTGGTCCAAGGTCAAAGCCACGCCAAGACCTGGCAGGTGGCACTCTTCCACCTAGGTAAAATGATCCTTGCTGGTTATAAAGCTCTTATTTATAATTAGAGGGCCACTGTTATGATCCTCACGGCAGACTCACCACCATGCCCCGGACCCTCAGGGCTTGGGAAGGGTTCATCTTGCACAGGTGGCGAAGGGCCTCCGTCCTCCGCCGCCCTCCAACGCTCTCCTCGTCCTGCCGCTCCCCGTTCTTAATCAACCCCCTGCAGACTTAAATATCCAACAGGAGCTGTCAGGAAACCTGCCCTTCCCAGCAGAAAGCCACACAGTCCAACAGGTTGCCCAGAGAAGCTGCGGCTGCCCCATCCCTGGAAGTGTCCAAGGCCAGGCTGGACGGGGCTTGGAGCAACCTGGGCTGGTGGAAGGTGTCAGTGCTGGAACTAAATGTCTTTAAGTTCCCTTCCAACCCAAACCATTCTGTGATAAACCCAACACACCAAGCCAAGCTGTTCTGTTCAGCTCACCATGATTTATTAGCTGGGCCACACAGACCTGGTTTGGGCAAGAACTCATTCTAGAAGCAGAACAAGGAATTGGTCATTCTCCCCAAATAAATTACAGATTTATGCATCACCCAGTTACTGCTCACACCTTACCTAAGGCAACCTGGGCACCTGGCAGTCCTGGAGACTGAAATCTTAGTGCCAGGTAAGGGATGCCAAACATGCACCATCAATACAAATTTTCGCCTCATAAAATGTCTCAGTGCAAGGCTAGGACAGCTCTGTAGTCCCAGCCCGAGCCAGCCTTTGTATCTGACCTACAGATGAAAAGCTGTGACAAGCAGGCCGCAAAAACCATGAATCAACATGACGGGAGGGCAACCCCCCCAGCATCTCTAGGTGTGAATGCATTCAAATTATACCTCACAAGCCAAACACTCTTCAGCCGAAACATGCACAACACGTGGTTTAGAGAATGAACTGGACTGCTAGAAACCCTTTCAGACCTGTAGCAAGAGCTGGACAAGAAGAAGCTGCGACTCACCCTCGTTGAAGCTGTCAGGGACATTGGCCACCAGAAGGCACAGGAACCAGGCCCCGTTTTTAACGTGCAGCAGAGCTTCAGCCACATCCACTATGGGCAACAGGGAGGGCAGCTCTGCAGGAAAACAGGGGGTTAGAAGTCACAGTGTTTCACTGCAAGACAAGTGAAACCTTGTTTTCAACACACATTTAAATAACACGCTCAAAATACAGAGTGGCTAATCAATCTACGATCTGCTCCTCTTTCAAAGAGCAGCACAGCTGAGGTGAGCCTGAAATCCTCACAATGGTTCTGAAAGTTGTTTTGTTACACTCGTAAGAGGTCAGAAAACACCGTAAACACAGAATACCAACCTGCTTGCAGAATGCAGAGGACGTCTGCTGCCTCCTCCAGGTAAACAGGACTCTCAAAGAGCTCGGAAGATTTGAGAAAAAACTCGCCGTTTGATTCTGAAACCTGCAAGGCAATATTTATCACCACTGAATGGGTTTTATGAGGTGATTTGTCTAAATCTGCTCTAAATCCAGCGGATTTAATACATTAAAAACTGTCAAAAATGTACAGCTATCAACACAGAACGAGCGGGAAAAGTGCTCAGAGTAAGAAATATTTACTAGTGGAAATACTTCAATATGGATGGTACCACTGCTTCTTTACAGGAGAAGGAGAAATGGCTCACTGACAATTCTAAAAACACTCTAATTTTACACAAGGAAAATAAAACAGTGGGGTGGACAAGTGGAATATGGTGGCTAACAGGAGCGAAGAACTGGATGGAGACAAGTCACAACTTCATTTTCGACAATTTCTGCACTGACACATCACCAAATCACATTATATTCGAGTACAGCATATTACAGAGCCCGTAGCACATCGGCAAAGACTTGGCTTGTTCCGAGGAAGAAAGACCAGACACCCAGGTATGGATTTACCTTATTCATGATGGCCAGGAGCTCGCTCAGCACCAGCCGGAGCCGCCGGGGGGAATCGCTGTGCTCGAATTCCAGCGTCAGCCCGTGCTGCAGCTGGGACACCAGGATGCTTTCTCCACTGCCACCTCCCAGCTTGTGCCTGGCACACAATCAACACCATTAAACGTTTCTGCAAACGCAGAAACGCCTTCACTTAAAGGAAGGGCGTAATTCTGAAGGGTTCTCTTCTATCGCGACAAAGACCGGGAAGGAGCGGTGCAAGTGCACGGAACCTAACTGGGTAGATTACCAAAAATTCGAGTGCTGCCATTCCCCAGCAGCACAAACAGTCAGGGGAGAGCACCCACACGACCTGCCCGCTCAATCCCACACAGCCTTCCCAGATCCTCCCCAGCCGGGGCAGCTCCCGGGACATCCCACACCCTCACCCCCCTCCGTGAGCGCTGGAGCCGGGAGAGAAGGTCCCAGGGCAGGCAACTGAACCCCCTCAACCCGCGGGGCTTTCCCACGAGGTTATCAAGGGACACGAAGGGCAGCCACAACCGCGAGCGCCGGCAAAGCCGCACAGCGCTGGCTCTCCCGATCTCCGCGTTACCGGAGCTGCTGCTCCTTGCTGGCGTCCTGCTCCAGCGCGTGGAAGTCCACGGACAGCAGCGCCACGATGGAGTTCACCGCCTCGACCCCCGAGAGCAGCCGCAGGATCAGCTTCTTGTCCTGCGCCCAGCTCTGGCTCTGGTCGGCGGGCGCGCACAGCGCCATCCGCACCAGGCAGGGCAGCAGCAGCCGCAGCTCGGGGTCGCTCAGCGCGGCCAGGCGAACCACGTCCACCTTCTGCATGGCCTCGAAGGCGTAGGGGCTCACGAACTGCAGCGCCGGGCAGTCGGACATGGCGGCGGCCGCTCCCTCACGGCGCCCCCGCGCCCGCCCGCCGCCAGCGGCCGCACTACCGGGGGGACGGGGAAGTGACGCCACGGCGGGAGGGCTGAGGGGAGGGAACGGCTGAGGGGAGGGAATGGGCGGCGGGAAGGGCTGGGGGAGGACGGAGGCTGAGGAGGGTGAGGGATCAGCGGCGGGAAGGGCTGAGGGGAGGAAGGGCTGAGGGGAGGAAGGCTGAGAGGCGGGAAGGGCTGAGGGGAGGAAGGGCTGAGGGGAGGAAGGCTGAGAGGCGGGAAGGGCTGAGGGAGAAGAAAGGCTGAG
>JAWMRA010000048.1:2623564-2724597 GCA_035584735.1 Pseudotriccus pelzelni
GGGGAGGAAGGCTGAGGGGAGGAAGGCTGAGAGGCGGGAAGGGCTGAGGGAGAAGAAAGGCTGAGGGCGGGCTGAAGGAATGGAAGGCCGGGAAGGCTGAGGGAGGTAAAGCCTGAGGGCCGGGATGAGGGACAGGAGCGCTGAGGGCGGGAAGGCTGAAGGGGAGAAAGGCTGAGGGGCGCCGCCCCCTCAATAAACCCACACCACAATCAAGGCTTCATGAATAATTTATTCCATTTGAAATTATTTTTGTTTGTTTGTTTTTTTTAAAAATTATAAACTTTTTTTTTTTTTTTTTTTTTTTTACGTTTCATTTCCTCGATCACAATTTTGTACAACTCAGTGTTTATGGCATTCGGCAGCAATAGTGTTTGTTCCTTTAAATCGCTTTTTATTTCTGTGTTTGTCACGATGAGCACGACGGCGGCGGCTCGGCCCAGGGCACGGGGCTGTGCGAGGCTCCTCGGCATGTCCAGCCGTGCCAGGGCGGCTCCTGGCATATCCAGCTGTGCCAGAGGCGTTGGAGCAGCTCCTGGGCCTGTCCAGCCGTGTTGGAGCAGCTCCTGGACCTGTCCAGCCGTGTTGGAGCAGTTCCTGGGCCTGTCCAGCCGTGTTGGAGCAGCTCCTGGGCCTGTCCAGCCGTGCCGGAGGGGTGTCAGGGGAGTTCCTCGGTGCGTCCAGCCGTGCCAGAGCGGTGTTGGAACAGCTCCTTGATGCACCCAGCCATGCCAGAGCGGTGTTGGAAAGGCTCCCCAGTGCATCCAGCCGTGCCAGAGCGGCTCCCTGGTGTGTCCAGCCGTGCCACGGGGCGTTGGAGCAGCTCCCCGGTGTGTCCAGCGGGGCCGGAGGGGCGACATGTCCAGTCACGAGGCCGCAGGCTGCGTCCTCCCAACCCGGCGCTCGGCGAGGTCCTCACGTCCAGTTGACTCGGAAAAACCTAAAGCTCGATGAGTAACGTCCTGAAAAAGTGACCCTGAGGATTGTGGTAGGTCCCAAATCCAGTTTTACTGTAAATTAAGCTTTACTCCACTGAAAATAAAAAGTACACCCACAAATAATAATAAAAAACCCCCTTTAAGTACGAAGCATAGTCCTGGGTCCTTTACTTAAAAAAAAACAAAACAACAAACAAACCAACAAAAACCATAATAAAACAAAACCACCTTCCCAGCTGGAGGTTGCGAGACAGTAACGTTGTACAATGTCACCTTAATGACTGAATTCTCCAAAGAAACCCAGCTCAAAACAAGGTTTATGCAGCATTACTACCCAAAGAGGCTGATATGCGGTGCCATACTGTTGTGCAGCAAATTATATGGTGCAATAGCTTTTTTTTAAAGGTTTTACTCTTATTTTTGAAAGCTTTAAAATAATGCAACGTAATATTTTGATATTACAGTATTAACAAATAGTGCTTGATTAAAGACGTCGGCAAGTCTTCATAGCAACACACAAAGTTTAAATTACCATCAGAGGTAAATATAGAAATACAATAACTGACAGCTAGGTAAGAACATAGCTGAGGATTTAATTATAAATCCATTCGTGTTTAATTATTTCAGAGAATGTTAGAAAGATCTAAATGTTACAGCTACTTGAAAAGGGTTGTTACAAGTACAGCTGGTGGCCTTGCTGGTCCAGCAACAGGGTTTTCAGACACCTGATTCAAAAAGTAGCAAGTCAAAGGTGACTAAAAAGGCTTAAATACAGTCATATATGGGTAAAAATACACATTTTTAATTGGAATGGAAGGACCTCAGCTGCTTCTTTCACTGGAGGAGATAAACCTCCACAGCTACTTAAAGCACTGCCAGGAACATTTTCTTGCAAGACCATTTTGAAAAGCTGCAGCTGAAATTTTCAACTGTTTAAGCTCGTACTTGCTAAACAACCCGAGTTACTGGATTGTGACAATTTTATTTATACACCAGCTATTATGTGCACTTAAAATAGTTAAATGAAAAGTAGGTAACAACAAAATATGCCCAGTATAGTAGTTGGCTCCACGGTACTGGCAGGTTTGATATGTACAATGCCGGCTGTGACTATCACTCCAGAAATGGCCCTTCTGATCTTTTATAGTGGTTATAATATTATCATTTACTTTAATTGCATTCGAGGTGGGGAGCGGGAAAGTGGCAGCTTTCACAGTAGGAGAGTTTCACACAGGGAAGGCTGGTCCAGGTAACAGAATACAGTTACACCAACGTTCAGGAAGCTGATTCACTTACCTTTAGGAATACAAGTCAGCTTTAACACAAACAAAGCCACAGCAAAACCCAGCCCTTGGAACTTGGTTAACTGAGCCAGGGTTAAAAATGACCACTTAGCAACAAAGTTCAAAAGAAGAAAAAAAAAAAGGACATACACTTGGAAAATTCCAGTTTTAGGAGCACTTTTCCACTTCAAAAAATCTCAGCCAAATGAGAAAAGACAATAATGTGCCATTTAATCTGCGGTGCATTACCGAGATAAAGTCATGGACAGACCCAGTTTGGAACTCTGTTTATCAAAATAGGCTAAACTTCTGATTGCACTCGTGTTGTTCTGAAGAAACGACTGAAAATTTTCATCACCAATTGTACAACTTCTTTATACAAACCCCCAAAAGTCGCTCGTATTGTATGTACACGATTCAGGGAGAACGTTCATACGAAAAAAGCAGCCCAGGCAGGGATTGTGCATTTACGAAACAAGAGTTTTCATGAGCACAGGAAGTTTGGTAAATGCAAGCAAATTCTTCCTTGTAGAGGATTAACAGCAGGTGCACAAATGGATCTTAAAACTTGGCTCCTTTACAGGTTTAAACCAGAGACAGACAGTATTAAGACCCAGGACACGGGTTATGGTGACAGGCTCCCGTGAGCGCTGCAGGAGTTCAGTTTTTCATCTGGCAGTCAGATAAGGAACCCAAAAAAAGCATCTGCAGCTGCTCTTCAGCACCCGTAGGGGCTATTTTAGAGCAGCATCAGACATTTGGCATGTGCTAGGAAAAAGGAAGGAAACGACTGAGAAAAAATGGTGGCCGTAGCTGGAGGGAGACGTTTAGGAAAGCCTTGTGGTTTGTCAGTCCCTTCCCTGGAGAGGGCAAAGCCTCCTTGGCACATGCCCCAGCCAGAGCCTGAAAACGGGATCCGGGGAAGGCCAGACACTGATACTTGGGACCTTCACCACAGTGCCACAAGTACATGGAAAAGGAAAATGGTCAGGGTTTCGTGCTGTTTTTTTACTTAGTGGAATAAAATCTGAATACCAGAATTCACTGAGAATCTATATACACCACATTTTAGTTAAACACACACCAATCTTAAAGTCAAGATTGACTATTCTTGCATTTGTGGAATGGCTAGAGCTGGGCTAAATTTCAGCCTCACAGGAGAGACTTTGGATCAGGGCAGAGGTTCCAGTGTGTTCCACCCCAGATTCGCAGTTTATCGCCAATGTGGAAGCAACCAATGCAGTGAGCACAGAGCCAGGAATATCCAGGGAACAATGATGCACAACAGATATTCCTGCAATATTAAAACTTGTGTCCTGGAAGTGGATCTGAGAATCTAGCCACAGCCCTGAACCATAACACAAACTTCAGCTGAAGAGTTTATTCGTTTTATTCTCACTACAAGTTAAACCACCTACAATATCACTTATATATTGCCATTGTTACTCTGGAAAGGTGTGATATAAAATGCTGTAAGACCCGGTACCTTTTCAATTTATATAAACACAGTGAACTTCATTACTGTACATGTACTCTGCAACTACAGCTTAGCTGTAAATCCCCCACACACAATGGTATGGACATTAACCCCTCTATCCCCATTAAACTGTACATCAAGACAATACAAATTTACTGTCCCCACCCACCCCTTACAAAAAAATAATACTCTAAAAGCAACCTACTGCAACTTTTAATTAAGACGATTACATATATTTTAGACCAATTGCTTTAAAGCAAGAAGGCAGTATAAACCTTCTAGGAAAATTTTTATAAAAGAGGTTAAGAAATATAAGACAATTTATACATTTAAAAACTTACAATAAATAAGAGATGCAGGCATTTTTGAATACTAAGTACTATAATCCAATAAAAGAACATCTTGATGTTCTGAAGCCATAGGTTGAAACTTAATTGTTCCTCGTGTTTCTTCTCATCTCCATGCTTTTAAAATTCGTTAACCATGACTGGGTACTATGGCTCATTACTCTTCACAAATACTGTGGCCGGGGAAAAATGGTTAATTTTGCTACTAAAAATGTTATAATACACTTTCTGATCATCATTCTGAAGCGTCCCCCATAGTCAGTGACTCACAGACAGCAGGGCGGTGGCTGCCCCTCTCACAAGTCAAAACAATATTTGCTGGAAGTAACAAGATTCATACCCCATCACAAACAACTTGCACTGAGAAGAATTATAACTTAGTCCTGCAGTGAAATATCCCTTTTCCTCATTTTTGTCTTGCAAAATTCAGATGAAGATCACAGCATATTCATGATAAAGTTATACAACTGATTCAGCACCACAAAATGAATTGGGAGACATGACCGTCTGTCCTGGGTTGCAGGATCACAGGTTAGCCAGGAGAGTGCATTGTACTGTTCCAGAACAAACCTGAAAAACAAACAACCTGCTGTCAGCCCAACAGATTCTCTCACCAGGATTTCAGAGCCCTAATTTACTATAATCCAGCTTCTTTGGCACTAAAAACATCAAATAGGTTTGCCAACATCCTGAAATAACATGTCTTCCCAATTACTACAAGCAGCTCAAAGCTAACCTTGCTTTCAGTGGAAAGCTGTCATTGTAATTGTCTCTGCTTAATTCATGTCAAGAGGTTCCTATATTAAAAAAAATACAAAGGAAAAAAAGCGTTGTTTTCTCAACAAGTGTCCCATGTTTGTTTACATGGGGCTGGGCTCCTTCCTTAGGCATTTCAGATTTCCCACAAGATTCTGCCTTAACTATTACTGTCTTCTGTGTTAGACATCAAACTATTGGAGCAATTCATTGTCTTTCAGACATTTTCAGTTGTACCCAACATGGACCAGTTAAAGAAGGGCTTAGACATGTTTGGCTTTAATCCCACTGTTCTGGGACACCTGATCACTTCAAGCACAGCGATTTCTGTGTCTCTGGGATGCACTAAGGATATCAGCAGCACAAAAACACTAACAGCAGGCAAACAGCCACGGAGCTTTGCTGCAGCAGCACTCAGATGAAAGGCACGCGGTTTTTGCAGGTGATCCATCACACATACCTGAGCACATCAGAAGTCTGATTAGAATCAAGTGGATGGGAGTGTTTACTGTGGAGTAGCTCGTCTGATTGCACTGAAGGCACGTGGAGGTGCAAAGAGGCCTGGGAAGGAAGAAGGAAACCAGATGTTACTGCCTTGTTCAACGACACTGTGTTTTCTTCCCCCCAGTTCCCAGCTCTGATCCCTGCAGGACAGCGGCAGTGCAGTACCTTAAGGAACAAGGGACACTGATTTTGTGCTTGAGGACACGCTGACCAAAACCAGTCAGGCAATGGACCTGCTTTGGCAGTTGACACAAAATAGCCGAGGGCCAGTGGCTGCTGCAGAATATTGGTGACTTCATCGTGGGATTCCGTGGACAGCAATCGGTCTGTGCCTTGACCCTGCAACACAGCAGCGAATGGTTTCCTGTCAGGAGAGCACCACCTTGGCAGGAATTATCTGCAGCTTTTGGAACACAAAGCATCTTGAGATATCCAAGCATTACATGACAATCCAAGGGATTCACAACTTTTCATTCCACAAAAGGAAGTGAGCAGACGGAGAAGAAGCAGACAAAACACACACACAGCTGCATTTACTGCAATAGTTACCTTGCCCATATCACCTCCGTGGGGGTAGTGGGACCCCGGAGAATGCACAGGGGATCCACCAGGGGATGCAGGAAGAATATTTATAATATCGGGATCAAGATCATCTCCAGTGTCTAACAAGTCAAAGATTCCCATTCCATCTGCTCCATCTTGAAAAAGAAAAAGAGCAGTGAGTTCCTACAGTTTCCCCACGCACGGGACATGACAATGAAATCAGTGACCTTCCATAGCAATGGAAATGGCTCATTAGAGAAAACCCAAGGCACGAACCATTGTTTGTGTTGAAGGCCAGGTCCAGGTTCTCAGTGGTGTACGTTGAGGATGCCACTTGCACAGAGGCAGACGTGGGGAACACCAGGATGTGGGTGCAGGACGTGTCCTGGGGGGTGTTCAGCTGGGACGTCTGCATGTTCAGGGTGGTGCTGCGCCCAAACACGGAGCCTGTCGAGACCGAATCTGTGGGGACAGACCAAGTGTTTCCTCAGTTCTTCAAACCCTGCACTAGCAGCTCCTGGGCCAAAAAGAGAGAGAGCTCCCCAATACCTGGCATGATAATGAAGGATCCCTGTGGTTCCATGGCCACCAAGCAAGCACTGAGGATGCTGGGAGAGTCTGCAGCAGAGATCCCGCACATCCTGCACATGTCTTTGAGCCTCTTGCTCAGGGACTGCAGGTTCCGGCGGCTCAGCAAACAGCTCCAGTCTGAGGGGACAGAGGGCACAGGTTTGTCTAGAACAGCTCTTGCTGCAGAACACAGACTTGTATTTTACATATCATAGCATGGGGTACAAACTGTACATCTGTTAACAGAGAATATACAAAGGAACTCCAAAATTATCTCGGTTTTCTGCCAGGAACAGGGACAGACACTTGATGTTATTGAAAGATTCAAGCTTCAAATTAAGTTTCAGACTCTAAAAAATGCTAATGTTACCTTTTAACTCCCCATGTCCTATTCTTCCCAAACGGCCTATTACGACTCTCCATGGCAAAGAGCTCATCTGCACAAGTCCCAGGCACCATTCCCAGAGTTTCTGAAGGCCAAGTCTGCGGGCAGAACCCTTTTTCCTGCGAGCTCTAGAATTGAGAAAGAAGGGAAAACAAAGCTCAACCCCCCCTGCAACAAGTCTTTATTGCCACACTTGGAACTTATGAACTGGCCAGTTTGGTTCTCACCTGTTGGGTACATCAATGTTGATGATGCAGGTTTCTAACTGCTCCCCATAGAGGTCTGTGCAGGATGCAAGAAGCCACCTCTGATCGTGGGACAAACAGTAGCCCACAAAAAGCACGTTGTACTTCTGGCCAGCTTCTCCAAAGGTTTCTCCCAGTTCTGTCTGTTTGTCCTTTACTGGGGCCAGTATGAACGGAGGGGTGTAGAGCCGAATGCACTCAGGTCTCTGGAAAGGTGACAGAACAGACAGTGAAGTCTCGGGCAGCGATTGCTGAGCTCTACTCAGTTACATGTTTAACAAACAGGGACCTCTCTCCCACGTCCATCTGTACACAAACCCTCAACAACACTCACATCAGGGCTCTTGAGGGCAGTTTCCATGGCTAAACCTGGGCCAAAGCCAGTCAAGGTTTTCACGTTGGTGGAAGTTGGGAGAGGCCTCCGACACTGAGTGAAAGCTGAGAATGCCAAAGATTTTAAATGCTGGGTGTAAATCTGCCGGTCTTCGTGTTTCACAGGCTGGAGCAGGTACTGACATGGGACAATCTGCAACAGATGGGAGGAGAGCAAAATAAATCACTGTGTCATCATGAAATGGCTTTTGAATAGAATTTGGGTAGGCTGCTTTTTGAATTTTACTCGGGAATCAAATGTCTCTGGCTCATGACTCGTGTTGGCTCACCTGCACAGAAATGATGTTCTTGATGTTGGGAGGAAGAACCTGAACCATCTCGAGGAAGCAGCGCAGAAGTCCAAGTGTCCACAAACTGGATGAGCTGCTGTTCTCATCCTTTTTTTCATATGTGAAAGGATCAATGATGTAAACTACAATTGCAGGTGGATAAGTGATAGCATGTGAATCTCCATCTGTGGGGACTCCGACTTTATCACGATCCATAGTGCTGCAAAGGGAAGTTCGAAACCAGTTACAAGAAGCTGAGTTTTATAAAGATTTGGTTTTACTTTAAGATCAAATTGTCAAATATTAATCTGGAAAACCTTCAAGTCAATTGTGATGCAAGAAACAGCATTTTTATTTCATTTTTCTCCGTGAGCTTATGAGTAACTCTGAATCCCTTGTCTTTTCTTTAGTCTTTTTTATTACAGCAGCTCAACTGTCGCTTAACTGGGGAACAAGGGCAGTCTCTCAGGAAGAGCTGTATTCACTACTACAACTTTGATTACAGAAAACAGCACTCTAAGACAGTGCCAATTATCTATTTCTCCCCCACTCCCCAACCCTTTAAAATACGGAAGTGAGTACTTTGGTGAATTTTCTCTCTTTGGAGAGAGAAGCAAAAAAAAAAGGACAATTTATTTCTGTAGCACAGCAGACACAGATGCAATCAGACCTGCAGCTACAACTGCAGCCAGAAAGTTCAGCTCCACCATCACTGGATGTCGCTCTCCCTAAAAAGCAGCCTGGTGACTAAACAACAAATCCCGGAATTTTATGAAGGGGATGACAGCGCATCAACAGGTTCCCACGAGCTGAGCCGCGGCGTTTCCCGGCCGCAGGTGTGAGCCCGCAGTTCCGTACCTTTCGGAAACCTCTGGATGTGGCTGTGCAGGAGCTGCAGCCGTGTCCCCAGCCATGGCTGCTGCCTGCAGGGTTGGCTGCTGCTGCTGCCCCCCCGCCTGCCCGTTCGGCACCGGCGCAGCCTGGGCGGGCAGGGCGGCGGCGCTGCTGCTGCTCAGGCTGCTGAACGGGGGGAAGGAGGAAGGCTTGCTCGTGGCAATGCCACCGCCCAGGCTGGCAGAGGAGGACGAGGGGGCAGTGGTGGTCAGCGTGGAATTGGCTGTGGTGGCTGCAGAGGACATGGCACTGTTGGATGTCACTGTAATGGTGTTACTGGTGGGGGCTGCGGGAGCCGACGCCGGAGGGTTGGGATTCCCAGCGCTGGCTGGCACGGGGGGCAGGGCAGAGCCCGGCTGGCTGGAGGGAGGGACCAGGTTGGTTTGGGACAGTAAAGAGTTGTCCAAGGGCTGAGAAGCAAGATAAGGACCTAAAAAGCAGAAAAAAAGCATAAAATTTATATTGGAGCTGTTTTAAAGCTTATGTAAATCTATAGCTGTAACAAAACAGAGAGCAAACTTTGAGCATGTTTTACCTCCCAAATTCAAATACCTGTATTCAATTTACAAATTCCACTATTTTGACAAGAATCTTTCAGAAATATCCAGAAATCTATTTTAAAAATAATTTTGTTTCCAGCCATGTGGAATTTCTGCAAATCACTGCTTCAGAATCTAAGTTATTAATACACAAAGACAACCAAAATCCCTGTCAGGCAGCAATACTGCCATTCCCTAAAGGCACTGCTGGACGAGAAGAGGCCATTTTAGCACATATTGAAATACAGCGGGGTTGGATCTTCCCCTTCCGAGCTTAAAACCAGAAAACTGCCACAATCAGCAAGACAATAAGCCGTGGTGTCTTCTCCTCTATTGGAAAAGAGTAAGTGGTAACAGTTTGAAATAAGAAACACCGAAAAGCAAGTCCTACCCAGCTCATATCTGCAAACTTGAGCGTAGAGTTTGAGTTTGGAGAAGGCTTCGTTGTTGGCATTGGCTGTCTGGGAGAACCACTCCGTGACCAGCTTCTCCGAGAGCTTCTTGGAGGCCGTGGGGCCGACCCTCATGATCCCGTCGGGCAGCAGCTTACAGATGGGCCTGTGCTGCCCGAGCCTGCAGGACTGCACACAGGGGAACACAGGAGCCTTAGAAACTCTTCAGTACCACAGGGAAGAGATGTATCATACGGGCAGAGACCTGTCAGTTTAGCTCCAGTACTCCAAAGCAAATTTTAGTTCTGAAATTACAGCACTATGAAATACTGTAATGAGCTTTTATGGTTTATTTTCGGCGTGTTCCTGAATGCAAATAGGCAGGTCGATACACCATCTACTGTAACCTTTCCCACAATCCGAGCATGCAATTAATGAATTAAATGGAGGTAAAACAACTAGTGTGGCAATACAGGGGTTGGCCACCGAGTGGCGTTTGGCAGATAAGGACTCGAACGGCGGCAGCACAGACAGCCCTTATCTTCCAAGTGCCCATTCCCAAAATCCTGCCGAGCAGCTTTCTGAGATAGCATTGTGTGAGCATTGTGCGCAGTGCTTGTATCGGCTCAGACAAGCCTGATAAGTCCTTATGAGCACGTATTAGGAACAGCCTTTCACAAATCCGTTTCCTGCAAAGTGCCAATCCCGTACCTCGTATATGGCAGTGAGATCCCGGAAGAAGCTTTTGGCTCCGTTGAGCAGAGCCTCGTTCTCCGGGCACACCACCACATAGGCAACATCCCTCTGGGATCCGTAGGGTTCCAGCATCAGCCTCTCCCAGTAGGGCAGAGCGAACGGAGACAGCACCAGGAAATCGTAATCGTATCCCAGCAAAAACGTTGGGATTGGCAGTGGTTCCGGGGACTCGTCCGTTCCTGGAAGAGCAAGACATGTTTTCCAGTATATTAAGCAGAAAATGAACTCTGCTTCTAGGAAACATAGACACGACTGCCTCTAATTCCCAGCAGCTCCCAGGAAGGAGCCCTGATAATCAATGGAATAGTTCTCAGTTCAACAGATCCAAAGTGTAGGATCCAACCCTCTGCAAAAAAAGCATCAGCTCATTATTATGTGACAGCTGACAGTGTTTAATAGCTCTGTTAGTTCCCAGACAATCAGGAACCGATCTGGACTGGCCAGGAAGCCTTTCCCCACAGAGCGAAAGCAATCAGGGACCAAAGACGGGGGACAAATGTAAATATTTTAAGCAGATAAATAAAGGGCCAGAGGAGGAAACAAACTTAAGAAGGTGCATTTCCATGTACTGTAAATGTGTAATTGCCACATTCTAAATATAGCTCCAGGAGATCTGCTGGGGAAAGGTCACTCCTGTGCACAGTGGTAAATCAATCCCATATGCTAATGAAGTCATTAAACATGAGTGCACAAAATTCACCTTTATCTGGAAAGGTGCATCACATGTTGGCCACTCCAAACATTTATCAGAGACAACATACTTGGATAACCTCAGATCTTGGCCAGTCCTGAAGCTACTGAGCAATAAACCACACCTTTTTGAGCATTTCAAATCCAGTATTTTTAACTGCTCTCTTTTTAGGGTAATTAAAATGGGATAATTCTTTTGAACAAAAGAATTTTGAGTAGAAATTGGGCAGTTACTCAGTTTTTAACACTAAAACCACCTTTGCGATCTCATTGGACGAAGTGTAGGTGTGTACAAACAGTGCAAGCCAAGTTGTAAATTTTAAATGCACATCTTTAATTCATTGCCTGTTTTAAGGAATATAAATATTTTGTGTTTTTCCAAAGAGAAGAATTCTCCCCTGTCTAACAGCTCTCGTTAGTGCAAAGAAAGGTCAAGTGTTGTTTAGAATTCCAATAGGCTGAGCAGCACCAGCCACCGGGCTTTGGTGGCGGATGGAGCGGTGGGAGCGGACAGAATTCCATGGATTCGTTACCGTAGGAGCCTCTCCCAGCCATCTTGTGGAACTGCTGCCACGTGAGGGGTCCCTGCACCCCCCAGGACCGGACCGTTCGCTTCTTCTGGATGGCGTCCTGGAGAACCGGCTGGAGCGAGAGGAGCATCCGCAGGATGTCCTGGGAACACTGCATGCTCACATCCACCACTGCAGGGACACAACATGGTCAGGGGCCTCTGCAAGTGCAGGGCACAGCACAGCTCCCCACAGCCGGCCCACACCCTCCAAACTGGGGACAGGTTTCTAAGCAGCACCGTTCTCTTCCGAACCGCACCGGAAGGCCGTGGGATGCGAAGTTAAGCACACGCTCATTTACAGCTCTCCCTCTTCCCCTCCCAGTCACTGCAAAAAAAATCCATCTGGAATTTTGGTGGGCTTTTTTTTTTGTCCTCTGGAGTTTTTCCCCACTGAAAGGCTCCCATCTTATGAGTTAAACTGAAGTAAAACATCCTAAAATAAAACAAATAACCAAACCAACCAACCAACCACAACAACAATCCCAAACAAGTTGTGGAATTCTTAAATCCCGGCTTTCCCTCCCAACAAAGGCGGGTTTGCAGACTGCCACCCAGTGCTCACTCCAGAGAAGGCCAGAGAAGGCTCCAGCAGCCTCAGTCCATTTCATCGTGTGCCACCACTGGGCCATTTCGGGTACAGGGTTTTAGAAGAAGAACCTGACACCAAATTTTCTGTGGCTACAATTTCCAAGCCTTCTGCTTCAAAGTATCCTTCCAGCTTTTTATCCCAAACACCAAGGGCACAGTAAGACCGAGTCTTCGCCTGGGTGCCTGAAAACATCAATTTATCTACAGCCTGGGCTTTCCCAGCGAATCCCCCAGGGATGCACATGAACCTGGCTGTGTGACAGTGATCTGATGTTTCACTTCACATATATATTAGGAATTTACACCTGATGGCAGCCAAGGCCTTACTCTGCTTGGTGTGTCAGCACAGAAGGTAAAAGGACTGGTTATTCTGAACAGAAGTTTGCACAAATACGCAGGTGGCAAAAACAGCCTTAAGCATCCAATATTCACAAAGGAAAACCACAAAAAAGGAACCTTGAAAAAAACCAAAACAAAACCAAAAAAAACGCCCCCAAAAAACAGGTGGACTAGTAAAAAATAAGCTGTTTTCAATACTTACCATTTCTTTTTGACCAGTGGTGCAAGCAGGTAGTTTTCACAAGTGCTTCATCAACTTTCCCTCCTGACATATTGTCCATGAACTGCCGTCCATGTTCCAAGGCCAAGTAGCAGTCATTGCAACAATCCCTTTCTTCCACACGTACCACGCTGGGAACGGCCCCAACTTTGGGAATGGAGTCCTGATCTGCCGCTCCAAAGGGGGAGAACAAGTTGGTGCATTGATCCTGCAGCAACAGTATCAACTCGTCAGGCAGCTTCTCGGGCTCCTTCAGCCCCCCGCTGCCGTGCTCGATGGCCGTGGCCCGCAGAGCCTCAAAGCGCTTTTCCGCCTCTTTGCCGCACTCCGAGTTCCGCCCCAGGATGTCCAACTCATCCTCCAGGAAGAGTCCAGAGCTGTTGCCGAATTTTCTGTTCATGACAGCACTGAAGCCGCAGGTACACCTGTACTGGGCCTCCTGCGTGGGGTCGGGGATGTAAACTCCAACATCAGCACCTTTGATGTTCATGTTGCAGACGCAGATGCAGCAGCTGTCGAAGTTGCAGTCCTTGAAGAGGTTCATGACGGACTCGGAGAGGATGAGGTTCACGTACAGGCTGTGTGCCTCTGGGATGGAAGGCACGGTGGCAGGTTCCACGGAGTTCAGGGGCCTGCAGGTGGATGGGGTGGACGCCGGGGAGTACAGGTCCGAGTTCTCGTACTTGACCGAGCCCTGGGCGCTCGCGGGCCCTCCGGCTCCGCGCGGCGTCCGCGGCGTCCTGGGTGTCCTGGGAGTTGGGAAGCGAGGGGTGGAGGGGGAAGGGAGGATCCCAGCGCCGCTGTTGCTGGGAGGGGCACTGCTGGGGGGCATCCCGAATGGAGTATGGGTCTGGGGGGTGTAGGCAGGGCCGTACTCCTGGTCCAGAGTGCTCCCGTCACTGCAGGGCCACAAGGAGAAGGAAAGGCTTTAATGCACAGCATACGGGGTTTGAAGTCTAAGACTTGAGCTTTCTAAAGAAGGACCTTCCTAATTAATATTTGCTTTTTTAAGATAGTCTTTCATAATCCACAGCAAGATTTTTCACTCCCCGAGGAACTTCAAGAGCATTTGTTCTAAATGACTTTGCAGGACTCCCACTGACAGCACTGTTAAAGAATCTTTCCCTGCCTCCCTCTCATCTTTTCCTTTGCACAAAGCTCCCAGGAAACAAGTGTGGTCAGAATAAATTATAAATTCTGTGGCTGTGTGGAGTCTAAAGGACACCTTTTTTATTCATGTTTTATTTACATGTGTGTTGACATACACTGAGAAAATACAGCAGCTCTATCAACAGCAAATTCAGCTGAATCCACAAGGAAAGTATCACCTGGAAACATTTAACATTTTCTTTCCTAAGCAGCTGAGTATCTCCAAAGACCTATAAGGTTAATGAGACTTGGAAACATTGCTTATGAATGACCTTAACAGAAGAAACATCGGTATTTAATCCAGGATTTAATATTCCTGTAATTTTATCCATTCTCCTTGTTGCCTAATCCATTTACACCAGCAAGTAACACAGAAGAGAAAAAGGACTGAACATTTTCCTCAAGAAGAGCTGCCAGTAAGACCCCTCCCTGCCCACTGCAGGGCACAGGAATGCCCCTGCAATGCTGGGACCAGGCACAGTCACACTGGGCACAGCTTCCAACCAGAGGGAATGTTTTCCTAATCCCAGCACAGCTGAGAGCGCTGCTACTGTAGAAAATAATTTAAGAAACAGCAGCACCACCCACTAAGCCCTTGTACTACACCACCACAAAAACAAAGTCCCAAGTTTACATTTATCTTGATTGTTACCATCTTCATTACTTATTAAACCTGGCCTTGCACCATTAAGCTTCCCCAAGAAACCTTTAAAGGAATAAAATGTGTGTAACAGTGAAGAAGCTATTTGGGAAGAATCTCTTCCAGCAGGTTTAACCAGAAGGATCCTTCCAAAGACTCTTGTCAGCTGTACAAACACAGTGTGTCTACGAACACCTCTCATTACCGATTTCCAAAATAAATAGTATTTGGAAATAACATCCCAAAGCTTAACCCTTCCCAGGTCATACCCATCTTTGATGAATGGCATGGCAGGGCCTGGAGGGAGCAGATCCAGCTTTCCCACAGTCCAGCTCTGGCGGTAAATGCATTCCTCTGGCAGTTTGATGGGAGGAAGACACTGGCTGGGAAGCGTCTTCAGGGGTGCAAACATAGAACATCCCACTAAAGCTTGACAGTTCTCAGGTTTATAGACATAAGAATAATCCTGGAAGCGAGACATGGGAAAGCATTAGTGTGGGAATCAGATCAGTTCAGCAACTAAAATGCTTCCCCATAAAACGTGCCCAAGTTCAAGCAGTGGCTCTTTCATACAAAGTCCTGGCATTGCTGTAGGACCCAGCTGAGATGTTTGCACACAGTATGGACACCCACGGGTTCCAAAAGGCAATATATCAACACAAACAACACTGGATGCAGTGACTGAAATGCATTTCTGCAATTTACTGATGGCTCTTTAGGTATTTCTCTAAGGGTAAAACACTAAAGGGGTAAAACACTATAAACTACTTACTCCAAAGTGTATTAACTGCCTCGGTGTAAAGCAGGACAAGTTACAAATTGTACGTAGTTTCCCAGCATTCCTGTTCAGATTTAAGCAATGAACTGCACCATAGTCATTACCAGGACTATCAGCACTACCCACCTTTATTTCAGCAGGTTTGGGGCTGCAGAAACCCTCGTCCACTTCAATCCTGAACTGAGCTCCCACCGTGGAGCTGTTCCCTTCAAGTACTGTTCCTCCAAGTGTAGTGTCCATGCTGCCATACTCCTTATTGTTCATGTTCATGGGAGAAAAGCCCATAATGTGCTGTTCCAACGAAGGTGGAGTTGGATACATCTTATGGAGATCTGCAGTGCCTAATTTCAGATCAGAAGTCAACTTCAGAGCATGAAAATATTCCAAAGGGTTTCCCGCCTCTCAAAATTCCAGAAGGGCAAACGAAGGGTACATTTCCAAATTCCCACAACATATTAGAGTCCAATGTTTAGAGCTAGATTCTCTTTAGGGAAAAAAAAACAAAAAACCACCACAAATAAAGCTTACTTATGCATGACAGAGGGTCCAGATTTCCTGCTTTCGCCTCTTTGCAGTTGGATTTGTCGTCAGCGCCGTTCACTGTCCGTTTGGATCCAGGCTAAGAGAGAAGGATGGGAATTAAATCACTCCAGACATAAACATGTGTTCATGTTTCCTGCTAACAGGAAATTTCACAGCTGAGACTCTGTATAATATTTAGGAAAATTCAAATAAATCAGGAGCTCAGTGCCAGAGGTTGGGGTTACACTCAATGCTGGTCACCCAGAGAACGCTCTCCCATCAAGTCCCGGTGCCATTAAAGGGAAAGACCAGTTATAAAACAACCCTCAGCACATTAACAGACACCAGAAAAAGCTAAACAGGGCTGCCCACAGTCCACCAGAACAAACCACACACTCTCCCAGAGCCGTAACCTCACTGGTGTTGAGCAGGAGCAGAAAAGACAGAGAAACACAAATCCTGGAACAAGAGATACAGGGAAGAAAAACTTGACATTAAAAGAATGAGCTATATTTTGTCGTGTTTACAGACTATAAGAGTCTTCCTTTACATACTGATGACCTTTGATGGCTTTAAGATCCTTCAGCCCTTACTCAGCTGCAGCTCCCATTAAAGTTGATGGGCACTTTGTCTGGGTAAGGGGATTTGGGATTAAGCACAGAGCAAAGCACAGTTCAGAAAAGACAACTGATTACAAACAGTATTGAAATAGAAACTAGAAAGATAATGGATTCAGAGCCATCAGAGACTGCAAGAGAAACTGTTCCAAGATAATAACTGCTGCAGTGAAGCAGCTTATTTGGCCCGTCCACAGGTTTAAATGCCATTTCTCTTTCAGGAGTCGCTGCATTGTTTCAGTATAACCTTGATTAACCAGTTAAACAGAACAGGAAAGAGAGCACTAGGACCTGCTGAATCTGTAAAATCATAACTACAGGTATATTCAAGCAGCGTGTACCGTGTGGATTGTGAGGAAATAAGATCAAAAGGTTGTTTGCATCAAAAATCTGACTGTGCGAGTCAGGGAGAACAGAACGTCTGCCACCAAGAGCCACAGCACTTGTTTACACCCGTGTTTTGCAACCCCTGCTACAAATGCCAGGAAAGAAAAAAAAGAAATCAAACCCCAAACCACAGAAAGACAAGACTTGTTCCTCACTGTGAGTTCATCTTCATCTGAGTTGAAGAGATTGTCCAGGTCTGTGTAGGACACCACCAGGTCTGTCTCGTGGAACAGGCTGGTCGATGCAGTGCGGGCGTGGGCAGCGACTCGCTGGGCATCTGAGAGACACAAACGTGGCAAACACCTCAAACATCACACACATCACACGCCACCGGCAACACATCTGCATCAAACACTTCACTAAAGAACTCCTTCCACAGCTGGAGGGAACAGGAAACAAAAGGGAGCAGTATATTCATGGTTCCACTCATCCGTCTTACACATAGGTGAGAGCCCTTCATTTTATAATATTTAGATTTTGGGTTATTTTTTTTAGATTTTTAGTGTTTAGTTTGCAGCACACCAGTATCTCATTTACTAATGAGAAAAATAAAACCACATTTGTTTGCAAGATGCAACAAAGAAGCGTTCCAAGCCGGCTGAAGGGGCAGGGAAATGCAAAGCACGAAACACAAAACTTAGCAGCCTGCTGGAATTTATTGGCTATTCAAGGTATCATTAATAGAGCACAATTAAAAGAGAGAGGAAAAAAAAAGATTCCTTACCTTGCTTGACAGAAGGACTAAACAAAGACATTGCATCCTCTCCTTCGTGGGATAAAACTGTAACACTGGATGTCCCATCCTCAGCCTGTTAAAAAAGGAGAGGAAAGTTGACTTAAATTAATTGGCAGGGTGGGAGGTGTTTCATCTCCCTGGGGGAATTCTGCAGCTATGGAAGTATCAGGTTGTCCCTCCCCTGGGAGCTCAGGGGGCACTCTGGGGGTCTGGCAGGGGAACTGGCTCAGGGAGAACAAAGCTTGGAGTACCGACAGCAAAGGGTGCGCGTTGGGATGAATTTAAACACAACACCTCTGAAAAACACTTGGTATCAGATGCTGCACACTAACTACACCAGTTCCTGAGTGAAACCCCTGATGCCAGCAGGGCATCCACACACAACTGGGCCTAATGAGCAAATCATTTCATGTACAAGCTCCCACGGCAGTTGGGTTTCCCCCTTTCCTGTAGGGCGCACGTTTGCTTTCAGCACAAGTCTCGTGTCGCTGTGCTAAAGTGCAAAAAACCAAACAAAAATTGCAATTCCCTGTCCAGGCAACGAGTCAGGGCTCACCTCACCTACCCCCAACCCTTCCCACTCCTGAGCAAAGCACTTGCCTTGTTCCTCCCCTCTCCCCAGCACCTGCCAGCACCTATTTCCACAGGAGAGCCACTGAGCCAGAGCGATGTTCGCTGTGATCCCGCAGTGTTCTCCCAGAGCCACCCACAAACCCTGCTGCAACGGCCCCACCAGCACTGCAGGGGCAGTGACACACGTGCTGCCTGATTTCACTGCTCATTTCTGCTGGGGGAGCATATTTTTAAATGTACTCCTCAGTAAACACAGAAGGATTTAAATCGTATCTGCTGCCCGAGGCGATCTGGGTTAATCTCATCACCCGTTGTATCCTCACTCTTTTACTCACCTTGTGTTTCTTCCCAGCCTCCCTCTCAATGTTCTGCCTCTCCTTTTTACTGTCAGGAAACAGGAATTCCACATCACCATCCACAAAGGCATAAGGATCAATCTCAGGCTCCTGGTCAGCCTCTGTTGCTACAGCTGCCAGGAATTGGTTTTTACTCTGATATTGTTGCACCAGTTCATCTGAAACCTTCAAAGGTTTCCTACATTGCACCATTAATCTGAACAGAAGGAAAGGAAAAATCACAAAGGAATTATTTATCACTTATTACATGGAATTATTTCTGCTATCACACAGCAACTTCTTCTCCCCTTCCCACTTCCTTCCTTCCCGCCCCAGCTCAGAGAACTTTTTGGGCTCGGGATGAAGTCATTAGTGCTTTAACATCAGCTCCTTGCACACGTCAGACACAGCCCTGTGATTCACCCTGCCCAGCTCTCCTCCAGCACTGTCAATTCACATAAAGATCAGCAATTTATCCCAGGTCAGAGCTGTCATTTATTATAAAGTACAAGGGTATTAAACTATCCAGCAACAGGAACTCAGCAGGTTACAGAATTACTCAGTGCCATTCCCAAAAAGAGCCCAGGCAACAACCACAACTAAAGCACACAAGTGTCCCTGTGTTCAGTGACATTTATATCACTCAGATCGATACAAATGAAGCTTCCAGCACTCCAAGACCTAATTTACTAATGACAATCAGAAAACCACATTTGCCTTCATCAGCGTTTTTCTTTCCTAAACATTCTGAGCCAAAACTCGAGTTGGTAAATACACAGAAATTCTGGGGGGAAAAAACTCTGCTAAGTTTTTGAAATCAAACTGGGAGCCACACAAAGAAAGACCACGTCTTGAACAGCAAAAAAAAAAAAAAAAAAAAGAGAAGGAAATATCTGGTTGGCTGATGTGAATTAAAAAAAAGCACTAAAAATCCTAGAAATGCCCATCTTGAAAGAGCTGAGACAGGCACCAGCTAATCTACACTTGAAACAGTGAACACAAGAGATGTCTGTGAAGTGTGAGCACAGAGCTACAACAGCTACAGCACATTTAGTGCCTCTCCCAGCTTCCCTACACAGCCTCTCCTCGTGCTGCCACCGCTGGCTTCCCACAGCTCCCAGCTTCTGCCTCTTCTACCACAAACTGAACACGCTAAATCCTAAAATAAAGCCCCTCAGTAACTGGTGCTGATCCCAGGAAGAGTCTCCTTTCACCTGAAGGGGGATGAAAATCGTGGAGCAAAAATAACCAGCGGCAAGTGAGTTGACAGAGGCAGCTCTGGGTGCACTTGGGCTCCCTCAGTCACGGCCCCAAGCCCGAGTTTGTCACCTCTGCCTCCAAGTCCCAGCCCTGGGAAGCCCAGACTCCTGTTAACAGCCCTGTCAGCACCTGCTGCTTCCCACTGCCAGCCTTTTCCAGCAGCCTGGCCTCCCTGGGAAGCGCTGGGAGGGATGGGAGACAGGGAATTTCTTACAACAGCCCCGAAGGTTCTGCCTCAGGCTTTTTGGGTCTTATGGTTTGGGGTTTTGGGGAGCTTTTTCTTATTTTTCCAGTTAAAGAAAATCCAAGTTCACTCATTCTGCAGTAAAACAAAGCTCAAACATAAGTTACAACACTAAAACCACCACTGTTATTATTTTCCTCCATTGTCCCTAAACTCCATTTAATTTATTAAATCTTAGCATCAAAAAAAGGTGACCGGTTCCTTTATCCTGATTCCAACAGCAGTAGAGCAGAACCTTTTACAAGCTGGTGCTCGATAACACTAATTTTCAGAAATAAATTCTATTTATTTCAACCAAAACCTCTTAAATAGTTATAGACTACAAATACTTTATTTCAAGACAATATCAGCTCCTGTTAGAACTAAATAAATTAATAAATGTTCTCATGTTCTAATGAACAACGACTTCCCACACCATCTGAGGCCCCAGAGCAGTTCACAAGACACACAGACACTTGTGTTCTTTGAATAACCTCAAATCTTGAAGCCTTTTGCACAACACAGAGAATGCACCATGTGCAAGAAGGTCAGTTTGTGTCACTTATTTCAAGCAGAAGTTTCTGACATTAGAAACTAATTGCTGCCTATATTAAAGTTAAACTCTTTCAGGAAACCAGATGAGCTTCCTCAGTGTTCACTCACCATTTAAACATCATTTAAACACTGAGTGAAAACAAGAGCAGAACTGAGGGAGAAGAAACTTCCCCAAGATGTCTGCAGCTGAGACCATCCATCTTTTCTTCAAATGATGAAGCAAGCAAATCCCAAAATGAGGAAGCTATTTCTTTTTGAGTCCCAAACAGGCATCATTTGGCTAGGGATTAATTTTACAGTATAAAAATAAATGTCATTGGGATCTGCTAAATCAGAGTCGAAATGAGAAAAGGCTGGAATCTTGCTAAAGATCTTTGTGCTCCCATTTCACAAGGATTATCTCGTATTCAGAGTTCTGCTCCCACATTAAACACAGGAGCTCCCGCCTTTGGCCTTTCCCTGGCCTCCCTTCCCTGCTGGTTCTCCAGCATCAAGCACTACTTACTCTGTAACTGATGTTACATTTTCCTGTCCAGCAGGTATTACTGGATCATCTCTCAACTTATCATTTGGAAGCTGGGGTGGCAAGAACTCCACATCCTTTTTCTTTGGAACTTTATAATACTTCCAAGTGGCATCAGCTTCGTCCTCCTCCAGGTTCACGGCGGTACCGACGTACACGGTGGGCTCTATGACCTCGGGAAAGGGAGCCGGGAAAGGCTGGGACAAGCCATCCAGCCTGTCTTCCATGGCCTTGGCGGGCACCAGGGGGTCTGGGGTTGGCATCTGGTAGAAGTGTTGGCTCTGGGGGGTGGAGGGGGCTTTGGGCACGCCCTCGTCGACGCCGTCGCAGGGGTGCGGGCTGAGCGGGGGGGGCTGCGGGGAGCCGGCCAGGTCGGGGTTGTGCAGCTGAGGGGTCTTTGCTACGTCGGCCGTCCTGATGGCGGAGAACCTGACCTGGCTGTCCGGGGCGGCCATCACCAGCCTCTGGCTGGCCGAGTCTGCCTCCATGGCAACGTCATCGCTGACGGAGACGCGGTGGTGGAAGGGAGTCAGGGGGCGTTTCTGGGGCTTGTCCCCTTTGTCCTGCTTCTCGGTGGCCTTGTGCTTCGGGGCCGCCGGCGGCTGGGGGCCCGCGGGCGGGGCCTGGCCCTGCTGACCTGGATTCCTCGCTTTGAGATTTTTGTGCCTGCAGGATTAACACAGGGGGGAAAAGACTTCACGTTAATCTTTCGAATATGTCTCCTGTGTTCACTTTCGCTAGGCAAGAATCTGCTTTTGGGCCACGGAACAAGCCCGGGACTGACATGAACCTGCCTCTTCCTGACCATCGCCTGAGCAACCTGAGCAGCATTGCAAGGGTTCAGAACACCGTTTAAAGAAAACGGTAAAATCTGTCCTGTGAGCCAAACACACGCAGAATCCTCAAAATGAAGACAGCATTTTATAACTGCTTTAACAGAAATAGATTGTCACATGAGCACGTCGTCGCTTTTAACTCCTGCCGCCAGTGATGAATCAGTGGAACACCACGGCAGTTAGTGAATGGCTTCTCGAATTCCAGCAGCAGCAGTGCTGCCCGAGCCTCAGCGGGTTAAGGAGCAGAGAATTAACATCAAGAACCAAGAATCTCAGTCCTACAGAAGCTATTTGGAAGCTTTTGTAGCCGTTTGGCGACAAATCTAGCAAGTGTGGGCAAAAAGGAAAACTCGGTGTCTCAACTGCGTCAGTCCAGCTGAGCTTGTACACTGAACGTGCACTTGAGCTTCACCACTTCAGCTGCAAGTTCGAGATGCCAACCCTCTGGCCCACCTGACAGGACGAGGCACGTGAAATAAAGGGAGCCAGAACGAAGTGCCTGTGACTGGGCTATCGAACCGCACACCCGCCCTCGGTGCCGGGATCTTCTTGGCCACCCTCCCGTTAGCAAAGTTAAGCAGCACTTGTATTGAAAAAACAGGATTAGGCAAGGATAAAAGGTAAGAGGTATCAAAATCTATTTTTACTTTAAACTCTCGTACGCATCCACATGTTTTTCCCCCCTTAGGGTTCAAAACACCCGGAAAAATAAGGGGGTTTAAGTCTCTGCCACCTCTTTTAGGCAATTGCATATTTCTTATGCACACCTCAACTACTTAATTGATTGTTTTTCTCTTAACCAGTGCTGTTGTAGCTAAATTCTCCTTTATCAGGGTATTTAATCCTCCCCCACATCCCAGCTCTTCTCAGGACACAAGTATTTCCACAGAACTTAAACCAACCATTCAACAGAAGAGGAAAAACTGCATTTCTTGCAAAATGCCACATCCCCCAGACATGATTATTTTTTTTTAAGATACCAATATCCATTCCAAGGCAATCAGTGTAACTTCTAAATCAGAGAAAGCATTTAAACCATTTGCAACACTCCAGTCACCTAAAGATCAGTGTGTGCCCTAAGCAGAGAAATGGAGAATCCCCCAAAATGAATGTTTCCATTTCTTTAAGCACCCACATGAACAGTCTGTGGCACTGCAGCAGCAGGCTCAAAAAGAAAGCCATAACAAAATCTCAGCGTTAAATTCAGGCTTTCCCCCTGGATTTTGATCCCTTTTTTTGCCCCATATAGTGGCATCCAGTTCCCCACAGAGCCCCCCACCCCCCAGAACAGCCTGGCAGGTTTGGATTTCCCAGTCATATTCCTGCAGCCACAACCAGCCTGCTCCTGATCACCAGCCTGCTCCCTTCGTGGCTAATTAATGCCACAGCCCTCTAGAAAAGGTGCTTAAATCCTAAATAAACAGGCATTCCCTTTCCATTGCAGCCTGAGGAAGTTGCCCATGAGATAGTTACTACCCATGTACACGAGGAGCTGCAGGCCAGGACTCAGGAGTTGTCCCTGCACTGGCAGCTCAGATGATTCACTGCAACCAAACCCCTGCATTAACTCACTGGGCAGAGCTTCAAGACCTACAGTGACATTTAGGAGAGGAGATACAAATTTTGTTACAGCTCTCCTACAAGCAGCTACTGCTTAATTACTCCTGGAGGAGCGATCAGGAGCCCTCTCCCGAGCACTTCAATCTCCTGGAACATCTCTGGGCTGCAGCTCTGCCAAGTCCTGTACCTTGAACAGTTGCAATTTGTCCTCTGCGTGGCTTCAACAAAATCCCAGGATGCCACCTTGTCAGCTGTCTCCTCCTCACACAAGCCATTTGATGTAGCAGAATACTTCCTCCTAGGATTCAACACCAGGAGAATTATTTGGGATAAACATATGTTCTTTTCTTATCTTCTGGCAAAGCTCAAGAGCACTTTTGTGACACAAGACTCAGCAAAGAAATGATAAATAGCCTTTTACTGACATCTTGAACTGAGAACTAAACAAATCATGCCTAAATAGTCAGGGAAAAATTAACTCCTTTAAAATGGTTTATTGTAAGAGTAAAGCACCTTCTGGAGCATCTTTAACAGAGCTACTTTCTGCAAGGAACACACAGGATCCTCTGGGTATTTTTAGTTTCATGGGGTGAGTACATACTTGTTCTGTGCTCTGTTCATGTTGCACTCCTGCCAAACTCTGTCCACCACTTGGTTGGCCAATTTCCTGGGGATTTTACCACCATGGTGGCTGGTACTGTCAGAGATAAATCCGTCTGAAACCGAGGAAAACTTCACCCATTTCTGGGCAGATTGAGCATCAACTGAAAACAGCACCAGAGGAACAGCTTTAGGCAATGGGGCAAAGCACTCACAGCTCCAATTCAATCACCACAGGGAGAAAAGTTTCTTCTTGACTCAATGTTAGGAAAGAAAAACATACAGAAAATTTAGGAGTAGTAGCGGATTATTATAACTAAGGAAAAAAAGGCACCATATATGTTTATAAGTGTGCTGGCTGTTCTTTATTTTTGAATAAACTGTTGACCTGAAAAAGAAAATAACTTGAGCAAAGCCAACACTATTATTTAAGGAAGTGTCAAACTTAGGTAACAGAAGAGCTTGGGGGAAAAAAGGAAATCAAACCTCTTCAGCACAATCAAACACATTTATACAAGTCACCTGAAACTATCCCTGAGTTAAAGCAGTTCCCCATAAGCACCACTCACACCCAGGACAGAGGGAACACAGCCTTCCTGGAAGCTCAGCTACAAGGAATCCCCCTTGGGCTGTGAAAAAAGCTGAAAATATCACCTTGCTCCCCAATGAGTGAGTGCACAAGGTTTAGAAAGCCATGGCAGAACACAGACACGAACATAAACAAAGACAGAGGGGGGAAAACCCCAGAACCTCCCCACAGCAACCTAAAGGACTGGGTGACCACAGCAGGTACAGCAGCACTTCTGATGTCACACCTCACAGAAGTGTCCCAGTTCCTTTGGGCCGCAGCTGGACAACACAAACTGGGTTTACCACAACAGACTCTGGGCTACAGAAATGTGGGTTTTTATAAGAAGTCGCAGTGAAAACAGCTTGAACCCCTCTGGACAGTGCTGGTTTGAAGGAGGAGCCCCGGGAGCTCTGCCCTCGTGCAGGGGTTCACTCTGCCCTACCTGTCTGAACTTCCTCCGGGGATGTTGGCGGGGTCAGAGTCACCGAGGACATGGCAGGGTCTCTGGTGGCAGCAGGCACTTGGTGGACACCCAAGCAAGTGGTTGAGCAGTGGGGTGCCCCCACGGTGCTGGGGGCAGGGATGTCTGTCTGAGGGACCAGCACGAAGCACGCCGGGTACACCATCCTCACCCCAGCTGCAAAGGGTGCACGGCACAGTTATTTACCAAACACAGCTCAGATCATCAAATGCATCGTTTCAGCAGCCACTCCTAAGTTTACATACCCTTCTCTGCCTACTCAAGCATTCTGCTTGGACAAAACTCCTGCCGTCACCCTCATCATTACTTTAGGATTTGTTCTACCCAGAAGATTTGGGAGGATGAATGAAAAGGGCTTTGTGCACACGGGCAGAGACAGCCCTGGCAGGGACACGCTGCTACCTTTTTGTTTTATAAAGACTGAAAACACAACTTTTAGTATCGTTTAACACTGACAACACTCCCATCAGCACAAGGGTCTCCAGCCACCACTGCAGCACCTTCAGAGAAGGGATTGCATCAGTTGGCAAATCAAAGGTCAACAGCCCTTGGCAGAGAACAAACTGCTGCATGCAGGGGCTGGGATTTTAGGAACAGCAGCACATCAAGGCAGTGCCTGAGTACATCAAGTTCTCCAGGACTGTGGGTTTGAAGCCATCCCTGAGAGGCACATCTGTTCTGTTTGAATTTGCACCGGCTCTGGAACAGGACAACTTGCCTTTGATGAAGCTCAGATGTCAACAGGGAGAGTCCAGGCGTTTTTTATTCTCTTAATTATTCATTTAAAAAAACATCTTGTCTCTCAGGGCACACAAGAAAAAGACCTGCTGCTAACAGCTCTGCAAAATCCACTTTAAATAATAACTCATCTTAGATAGTCCTGAGCATCAAACAGAAAAACAAACCCCCACAGCCACTGCAAAGGGTTGCAAAAAGAATAAAATGGGGCCACTTTTGCATTCAGAACTTTACAGGCCTAATCAGCCACTTTATTTCAGTAATTAAAAGGTAATCTGAGTACTCACCAACAAGGACTTCAACAGCAGCTAAAGAATCATCCTCCCAGTCCATTTCTTCCTGCTTTTCCTCAGATCCCTCCTTCAAGTTGGATGTGACAGGATAGAATTGTTTCCATTCCCCAATAAGCTTTTTTGTGGATGAATCAGAAAGCTTGAAGGACTGCCCTGTGAGTGTGCCATTCAACCCAAAGGGGCTCAGGATTACTAGAAGGTAAATGAAAACACACTGGAGATTACAAATCAAAATACACCGGAGATTTTATCTGCCCCCCAATCCACTCTGCCCCTCTGAAACAGCAGCACTGTCATTGCAGCCACACCACCTCAACAACTGTCAAAATGCAGCCTAATTGGGTTTGACTTTTAGCAATAGATACACATTGTTAAATTGCCATGTACTGTCAGGACTGAGGTATCCCAATAAGAATTACAAAACAATCTAATTAAAGCAAGCAACAGGCAAGTTTTCCTCTTGGCTTGCAAGGAGTCTCAGGGACAGGTGGGATAAAGAAACACTTCCAAATTCTGGCAGAGTTAAGGTGTTTGCTCATCCTTTCGTTCAGCTTGTTACAACAACAGAGTGTGCTCAGGGAACCATCTGGATCATGTTTAGTCTTGTCCATATTAGGGGAGCAGAGACAAGCTGCATTCAAAGAAAGAAAAAGCAAGTCTGGCCACTGAGCATTAATAACTGAGGGTGGTGTGTGCTCGTGCAGGGCACTGATTGCCACAGCAGCCCCAGGGTCTGACACAGGCACGGATCAAACACCCCCTGGGCAGACTCAGGCCCCAGCACTGCCCTGTCCCGCATCTCCTGGGGGAACCACAGGCATTTACAGGCAAGGAAGAGCCAGACATGGAAAAGGGGAAGGGGAGGGAAGGGGTGAAGTGTGTTGAGCCAGAAAGGCCTTTCCACCAGAGGGGTTGACGGGGGCATGGGGGGGTTACAAAGCACGTTGAAAAAGCGCAATATTTAAGTCATCAATAGCACAGTACTTGGAAACTGAGTTCATTGTGTGGTGAAGACAAATTACTTGCTTATATGCCAGGAGATGAATATGCAAATGAGCCACTGGCAGAAAGAGCCAGGACACATCACCCAGAGGTAAAGCTTTGCTCCCACTGCCGGTCTGTGCCACAAATCCTCACTCTGAGCCACTCCAAGGACTAATTAATGTGGAACGCTCAGCCCTGGCTGCAAAACCCACCTTGGAAGGGGCTGTTGGACTGCTGGGCCAGCGTGAGGTGCTCCTCACTGAGCAGGTACACGGGCTGGTGCTGGCTGATCTCCACACTCGTGCACACATTGCTGTCCCCGTGCAGGAAGAAGGTGAAGGAGCAGGACAAGTGCTCACTAGGAGAGAAGAGAAGGTAGAAGCATTAAGTGTAAAACTTCAAAGAAGTTGACGGGTTTTTTTTCTTTGTATTTATTTAAAATCTCCACGACTATTTCTGATGGTTGATTATTTGTAATGAGGTCATATCCAGGTCCTCCTGTCACAGATGCACTAAGCAGGATTTAATATCAGAATTCTTTAAAAGCTCAAAAGAATGGCAACAGCTTTGAGAAGTGGGTTTGTTATTTAAATTGAATCTTATCTTCTGGTTCCTGAAGACAATCAAGACACTGAAAATGAAATCCCATACCTGCACACGAAAGGAAAGATGCAATCAATAAAATAAAAAATAAATTAAAAAAAACCAACAACAAAGCCCCAGACATTGTTAATTAAAGTCATTAAAGCAAGTGTCAATGTTTAATACCAGATGCTCTGCTGACAGTGCCTCTCATGGTCCAGAGATTTAAGGGGGAAAAAAGCCTGTACAGCAAACCCCACCCCAACAATAAACGTTTCTCCTTTGCTCAACTCTGCACTAAATGCTGTTTTCCCCATGCTGGACAGGGTTACTGCTGAACACCTACAGGAAACCTTCTCCCTCCCAAGGAATTCCCCATTTTTGCAGCCCTGCTCTTCTTGTCGTGTTACCAAATCACAGCTGACCCCCCAAGGACAACTGGCACAACATTTTACCCACCAATTCAGTGGTTTATGTGAAATACATTTTACCAATTTTAATTAGATGGCAGGAAGAAAGGAAGGCAAAACAGAGCAGATGCCACAGAAGCAGGACATCTTCATACCAAGTTCCAGCGGAAAAAACCTTTTCCCTCCTTTTTAAAGCAGCTGTCCAGGTAACACTCCTCAGTTATCTTGGCTCCAAGTGTGTGCCAGACTGACACACTCCCCTGGGAAAAGAGCAGTGTTTAAAAGCAGAAGATGCTGCTCACGTTGGACATTAAATCAGGTCCAACATCATGGCCAGGGAAGGACCAAAGTCAAGGAGAACCTGAGAAGCTTCTTAACTACTTCTTAAACTACTGGACAGAAGAATCCTCTTGTGGAAGGAGGGGAGCAGCAAACACTGCTCAGGCTCAGGGAGAAGAGGGATCAAGTCAAGGGAAGCACTAAATTAAGCCAGTCAAAACAGCAGATACATGAGGGGTTGTGTGGTCCAAGGGAAAAGACACTCCAGCACTACTGCAGCCCAACAACGGATGCAACCCCGCTGTCTCCCCAAAACACAACCCCATCAGCCCATGCTTAGGTGGGTGTGCAGGCCCTCTGGCCTGGTGGAACTCAGCAGAACACAAAGCATGCCTGGGACAGACAGACAGCTCCAGGGCTGGAAGGACTGACAGACTCCAGGCACTGAACAGCCCCATAAAACACAACCCACAGCTGCACCTGCTGGGTACATTTGGAGTGCCATTTCCAAGGTGTTCCTTTCCCAGAGGTTGATGTGGGATGGTAAAGAGGAAGGGGGAAAAACGCTTCTGGTGTCGGCACAGTCAGATAAATCCATGAAAAGGGACGTGGATCAGGGCACTGTCTCACCCCAAAGAGCAGCACAGTCACCACAGCCAGGAGGAGAGTGGGCACAGGGACAAACACCGGGCTCGGCCAAGCAGCAGGTTGAAAACCGAGGATCAGAAGCAGCTCAGGGATGAGAGAACCCCCAGACTGTTCCCGGGGCACAGGAAGAACAGCACAGTTTCACTGCAGCACCTCAAACAGGACATGCAGTGACCTCACCCAGGAGCTCCCGGGGAGAACAGACCCGCAGTTTTGCTGGTGTGGGTTTTAGGAACAAAAAGGGCAGCTGAGTGAATTATCACCACTCCTTTGACAGCACTGAGACAAGTGCTTCAGTGCCCCAGAACTCCCTGCAGCGCTCAGGAATCCCAGCAAAGTGGTTTCCAGAAGGCAGCGGGGACGGAGCTGAGCATCTTGTTGATGATTTGAAGTTCACGTGGCCAGGACACGCCACTGAACTCCTGTATGGAAATCTGATTAAACTTTAATCCTTATGCAAATGGTGGAAGACTGGTTTTCCGATTGAATTTTATTTTCAAAACCACATTGGATGGTTTAAGGGGAAAGAGCTGGCGGTGCCTCCCCCGTTCTGAGTGACAGACAACAATTCAGAAGCTCAGGGTAAGTGAGGCAAAATTTAAAAATAAAAGCCCATATTCTTTCAATACACTTTAAATGCAATTAAGCTACATCTCCTGTAAACACCCCATTGTTACCCAGATAAAGGTCAGCATAATCTGATGGAATTCAGATAAACCAAGACAAAGAGAGGCATCAGCATGACAACAGGAGCACTTCAATCCATCCCACTGCAAAACCAGTGCCAAGGAGCAGCAAGGAAAACTCAAGGTCACCCAGCAAAAGCCAAACCCAAAAACGCAACCCAAAAATACCCCCAAATTAAACCCCTTTTCTTCCCCAGCTCAGCAGGGGAGAGGTTTCCAACAAAATAACACAGTAAGAGAAGGAGAGCTGCAAACACTCTGCTCCCATGGCAGGGAGGGCACCATCCACAGTTCAGAGGAATCACAAGAAATGAAGAACCCCACTTAAATAAGACAGGTTATCAATACACAAGGAAGCTCTTTGCAGGGGTTGGAGAAGGGGGGGAATGGAAAGAACCAGAGATCTGTAAGGGACTGGATGTCCCCACAGCCACCAGTTTATGGACTGAGCAAGAAACTCTGTTACCATGAATGCTTTTAATGATGTTTTTTTAATTAATACACTTGTACATTCTCTTAGTGCAAAAGCTGTTTCAACCTCAGCTTAGGAGGGATATTCCAAACCTTACCATAATCTATTTTAAAAATAATAATAATTATGTATATATATCAATATCTCCACCATTTGTCCAAGCCTTTCTCTAATCTCAATAATTCAACTCACAGCCAAAAATTCTAATCAAGCGGAAAAAAAAAAAAATCCACCTCCTTGTCACTTTGGGGTAAATAGGCAAATTATCTGTACAATTCAGCCCAGGACACAGTAACAGAACAGGCTGGTGGTTTCCTGTTCACCCCATCTCTATTTGCAGACTATTTTGGGTGCCTCAGATCACTGAGAATTTGTGCAGAGCATCTGAGGACTGAACTGTTTTTTAAAAAAAACAAAAAACAACACCTCCACCTCAACACTTTGAAATGTAACTGTGCATGAGCAGAGTCAGGGACACCCTCAAGGTGCAGAAACAGCAATAAAATAATTGCTTGTTTTACAGTTAGCATCGATAACCTCCCCCTTTTCTGTACTTTCACAATTACCATCATGCATTGTTGCAGGTATTCTAACAGCAAATACCAAAAACAAAACCCTGACTCTCAAGAAAAAAATCTCTTTCTCTTGTCTGACCCTGGATATGAAGTTGCTCCGTTAATATTTCATCGAAGTCCTAATCACAGAACTGGAACATCAATAATCCCATTTCCACCCGGCCTCGGAATACAGATGTTATCAAGGACCATCAGAACAAACTGAATTTCCACCTGAACACACCGGGAGGGGTTCCAATACTGAAAACAACTTTAAAAGCAAATAAAAAAGAAAATAGCAAAGAGACACTCCTTGGGAATAATGTTATTTGAAGCAGCATTCAGCCCTCATCTACGCCCCATTAAAATACATTTGTATAAACCCATCTGATTCCCCCTGCTCCTCTTCCCTCTAATCAGACAAAACAAAGATGTTTTAGCTTCAGAGACAAAGGATTATTATTTTACGGGGGAAATAAAAAAACTGAGAAGCTGCTGTGGAAAATTTCAATACAGTTTCTACTTCTACCTCTGCAAGAAAACCTGCAGGGTAGGAGGGGAAACCACACTCGAATTCCCATGCACATGAGGTTTGCACATCTCCATTAGCACACCTGAAATGTTCTCGATAAAGGGGTAATTAGGTCTGGGTTTGGTCTCCACTTTAGTCCCCACGCAGGGCTTTAGATCTTCAAAGTGCTTCCCAAACACCGGCTGCATTAGGGCCTCACTAATCCCCCCTCAGGGACTCCAACCCCCCCCTGGCCCAAGGGCCACGGACTGACACCACTTCTAGTTCCAAAGAAAAGCCCCTGCAGCACATTTAACAGTAAATTTAAAAACTAAAAAATAATAAAAAAGAAAGCATCCAGATGTTTCAACTGAGAGAGAAGATGTTTGTTTGTTTTATAGAATTCCTATCTCCTGTTTTGCCGGACTGTCTCTGTAAGCTACTCCTGAGCCAAAGCACTGCTGAGCTTACCAAAACACTGACCAAATCCTTGTCAACGACACAGCTCTGCCCTTCCCGGAGGGAGGAAAATGGACAGTGCAAGGAAGAATTTCTGTCCCAGGTCTGCTCCCAGCACCTCCCTGGGAACGGGGCAGAACACGCTTTGTTGGGGAGCACAGACACATCGGCTGCACTTGGAAGGCTCCAATTAATTAATTAATACGCATCGTTATTTCAGTCTGTTATAAAATGATTGCCCAAAATTGGTAGGTGTTGGCCAGCACCCAGAATCCTTGGGGCATCTGCACCAAAAAAATTAATATATCAGGACTGGCTGACAGTAATTTCAGCTCCCAAGAGCTGCATCCCTGTGTCCAAGGAGAACGTCTCCAAAGAGCTGTCCTTCCCCACAGACTGGACCTTAAAAGAATTCAAAGCATCAAAACAGCAAAGCCTTCTATTAGTAAATTCTTGGCATTGCCATTAAATCTGTTCTCTTTGAAATAAAAACGTAAACAGGAAAAAGGTTTAAGGTGACACAAACCCCACAAAGCCTTGGCCGCTCCAAAACCCCATCCCTGTTTAAACAGGGCACCTTCGATTCCCGCCCACCACAACCCTCAATTATCTGACCCCACAAACTTAATTCTGACTACAAAGGAGCAGGAAATAAAGTATTCACTTGCTGTAATCAGCAAAATATAAGTAAAACACCAAAATGAGATTGTTATACTAACACAGCTCCAGCAATAATTGCCAGGGAAAATATTTGACTTTTCTTGAGAAATTAAAGAGAAAAAGCAAAAAAATAACCCACACATAAGGCAAGCTCATAAATTGTTTAATTATGGAATATTTCAGAAGGGGGTTTGTTGTTGTTGTTGTTTTTAGTTATCTTGAGGGGGTTGTTCTGCTTTTTAAGCACTGAGGGAAACAGAGGATAAGAGACATCAGCTCCTCATTCTCTACAGGTTATAAACGTATATATCTCACATATCTAACTGTGACAAAGAGATGGAGCAGCAAACACCCTTCTAACATTCCCAGGAACTCCCCACGGCCAGGGAGGGAAATACAGCACAAGGCTGGGTGGGATGGGAACACAAAGCAACAGCAAAGGAGCAGAACTTCCAGTTCAAAGCACATCCCTAAGGATTCCTGTCAAAAGGCTCTCCCAGCCCAGCTGGGGATGTTTGGATCTTATGTGGACCAGAGAGTTAAAAATATGCATTTATTCCATAAGCACACTGTGTGCACTAAAACAAACACAAATGCAGCCAGTGACCTGTACTGCAGAATAAGTCACAGTCACCCTGGACTTCCGCATTTTTAAATTAACTTCATTATTAATGAGCTTCACCCCAATAAAGACAAGGCTGGAACAAAAAAAATAATTCTTTTTGTACACACTACAACTCCAAGACACTGCAAAGCAGCAAACTTTATGATTATTTTCAGAATGCAGCAAGTTTATAAATACACACACAAAAAGGTGTGTGTATATAACAGAAAAGGTCTGTATTTCTCCACACACAATCATAAACAATCCCACAAAAGGAGTTCGCTCATGTACTTCAGAACTTAAATGAGACTAATAAACCTGTCACCTCGTATTTTAGCATCCTTTAATTGGAGGCTGCAATTCTCAGTGATCTGAAGTCGAGCCTTCCCAGAGAAATATCCATGTGCTATAAAGGATTAGGATCCAGCACAGATTTGGGGACTGGGGAATACTTAGACATCACTGTGTTCCAAAGCCAGTGTAACAGCTTTCCATGTATTGCTCTTTCCCATCCTGAAACATTTACAAACATCTTGTTAAGCCAGATTTTTTTTTTCCGAGTTCCAAAATGGAAAACGCATTACAAAATTGCCATTTAACTAAATCTCAAGTATCTGGATGGGGTTTGTGCTATTTCATTGTTCGGTGAACAAAAAGAGCAGATTTATTGTTGAAAGCTAAAAACCAAGAGCCGTATCATTTTTTCCTGATGAACCAACTACCAGTGTAATTTAAGCTAAATAAGAGAAAACTGCTTTGTGATGTAAAGTGCTAAATTTGTCTGCTTGTAGTCTCTGTAGCAACCCAATATTCCAAAGAGACAATCATGTGATCAATGCTCTCAGCTCCTGCTGTTTATCCTGCACTGTCCTACTTACAGCAGCTCTCAATTCCAGCTGTCTCCAGTCAAAGGAAAAACATCACCTGCTCTCCTGCCGGGACACGATGCCAGAACAGCCTCATTAGAGCCGGTGTAAAAAAATGTTGACATTGTTTGATTTAAAGATTAACATAGGGAGGAAATTTATACTGCAAAGAGCTGAGCAGCTTCCACAGGAAATATTCCAAGGAAGAGCCACTTGGTTCCCACTACTGCTGTTGCAGACTAAACACACAGAAATAAAGCCCAAAGCTGGGGCTGCACGTTGCTCTCGTGGTCAGCTCCAGGATGAAGGAATTTTGGAGCTTTAGCACCCAGAAATCTTGTTTGGAATTCATGAGAATTCCCAGCACCGTTCTAGGGGATCAAGGACTACCACACTGTGCTCCTGAGGGAAGATGAGCCATGGGAAACAGGAAAAAGGCAGCTAAAAGGGGGCTGAGGGAGAAATGTGGGTCAGAAAGACCAAAAGCACAGCACTGCCTTTGTGTAAGGGCAGTGGAGACCAAGCACCAAGAGCTGATCCCACCGGAGCTGCTACTTCATCCAGACAGACTCTCTGGGCAGCAGGACCATCCCCAGGGCACAGCCTGAAAAATAACACCCCCCCCAGTCCCCACAGCCACAGCCACTCCACCCAGGAATCAGGGATCACACCCACTGGGGCAGTTCTTCCTCACGGCAAGATGAGGTGGAGAATTCAAAGAAAAAAACCAATCCCTGTATCCAGGACTCCGATAAGCACACCTGGAAATCAAGATAACTACGGGTGCAAAGGTCTCTAATAAAGCCAAAGGGATACCCGGAATACTTTTCAGCAGTCATTTCCCATGGAGTTGTATACTTGTTGTTGTTTACATCAGGTAGTTAAAATAGGATTTCCATGGAGAAAAAAGAAGGCACTGGTGGGCTGGCATTACAAAATCCTGTACCCAGACTAAGGGTAAGAACCTGTGAAACCTGTGCAGCAAGTCACATTTTGTAGGCTGTGATAAGCTTATCACTTGTGCTTTTCCAAGTGGGTTTAGGGGGGATTTTGGGGGTTTTTTACTTGTTTTGGGGGTGTGGTGTTTATCTCTGGTGGGTTTGGGGTTTTTTTGCATTTTATTTTTTTAAGTGAACTCATCAGACACCAGTTCTGGTTCGCCACCCACTGCAAGTGGTTGTATTATTTCCCAACAACGAGGAAGAAAGGAAAAAGCAACCATACAAGTAACATAGCACCTTTTAGAATTCTAGATTTGCAGTTGTCTATCAGATCCACCCACAAAACGGGGATTACTCAATTATTTGCTTACTGCTATTTCAATTGTGTTAAAGTTTAGCAAGTTGTAATTATTACCAAAACTGCAAGGGGTGCCCTCCACGTAAACACAGGGTACCTCTGCTCCATTAGGATTGTCAGATTTCATCTCCAGCAAGAAATTCCATCTAAACCAGCATTTAATTTGACAAGTTTCCTAATCACATTTATCCCAGGTATGCACTGCTAATGAGTAAGAGGAACAGTCTCACCCAGAGACAGTTGTTGGAGCAGCCAAGCAGACCTGGAAGCAGCAGATCACAACCTCATACATTCACAGGACTGTGGAATAAAGCACAGACAACCATATTCCTGAACGTGGCAGTAACATCACAACTGGCTGGAAAGGAGAAAGGGGAATGACATTCCTGTTTGTCAAACTTTGATTTAATGTGCAGTTGTTTAAACCACGTTGAGTTTGTGTGTCTCCCTTGCTTTAAGTGACCGGTTGTGACAAATACAGGGGCCATTATTCTTTCTCTGTTTGGTTACAACTAAGACCATTAGCAAAACCTTCTCTTTAGTGTTTTATTTTCCTGCTGTTCTGCTGAAATCACCCATTTAAGAAGGAGCCCCAGCACACACACAAAGGGAGTTGGCTGCTCCATCCCTGCCCGATCTATAAACAGGAGGGGAACCAACATACTTGAAAACCTCAGACAGTTTCCTCAGGCTCAGGAATCGTGACTTGTTCTACCAGATCAGATTGCACCAAATCCAGGAGCGTCTCCCTTTGCTCAGTGCCGGTTTTAGACTGGGGAGCAGCAGGGAGGGAGGGAGGGAAGAGCAGGTCACGGTTGTTCCCTCGCAGCTGTGACAGCGCAATGCAAACAGCTGAGGGCTTTCCGATCCCACAGCAGCATCTTCAAGAGATATCAAACTGACCTCGTATCATTTAATACGTTAATTTGTTTTAGAAGTCACGTCATTAAGCAACAAACACTTAAAAGTAATTCTTACTTCCCTAGTTATCTGTTCACGTGCCACAGCGGCATCGGATCATGAACGTTAAGGACTGGCCTGTGAAAATTAAAATGTCTGATGAAATGGACTTTTTTTTTTTAATATAACCTGATACAAGGAGAAAAAACACCAGAGCAACAGCCAGAAAGGCAGAGCTGCTGGAGGGTCTGTTATCACAGGAATCCCACCCCACGGCTGCTGTGCCCACACACACGGACAGCGCAGCACGACCGACTGCTATTGTTGGGAGAGCAGGGGACAGAAAATCTCCCATTCTGGAAACACGTGCTTTCAAACAGAACTAGGAAAAATCCAGATGGGATCAGCTTCAAATGAAAGAAACAGCTCTATTTGCACATCCTTCAGAGAGACAGGCAGGGACCAAGCAGGGCTGAGGTCCCACAGCCCCAGCAAGTCACCCGCACCACCAAGAGCTCCGAGTGCTCCCTTGGCAGTTCCAAGCCTTTGAGACTGAAGGTTGCCAGCAAGAACAACCAACCTGACTGAAAACTGCAGCTGTAAAACACAGGGAACAAGTCTCTCCAGTGGCTGGCCAAGCCCCAAAGTGCAGGGTTGGATAAACTCTGATCCAAAGCACACTGGTAGCAAACTTCACACCCCCAGGACACTGCAGGCCTTCAGAGGACACAGGCAGGGGAATTCCTTCCCAGGGCTTCTGAATGCTGATGCAAAGAACAGCCCCAAAGACAGCAAAGCACAGAATATGGGATCAAAGGCAGAGCCAGAGCTCCAAAACTGATATGTGCATCCCCACTCCTGCACACAGCAGTGGCTTTGGGGAGGGGCTGCTGGGGTTGAGTTTGGTTTTTAACTCAGTCAGCCACATCTACAAAAAAAAGAGATAAATTTCCTATAGGTCTGGCTAATTAAATGGAGCCTGAGGAATGAAAACTATGTAGAAGTTGTATTCAGGTGTAGTTTGTGTTAGTCCTAGAGCAGCTGGCTGGAAAGGAACATGTCAGCACCCCAGGTGCAACAGTCAGGGCATTTTTCAGGCCGGCTGCAAGTTCCTTTATGAGTTTGCTGCAGTGTCACAGTTGACTTTTGACAAGAGAGAAATGTTCCTTTGGACTAGAATAGCATTCCAGTTTGGACAAGAAACCAAAATCCACTCAAGCCATCCCTCTTGACTTCATCTCCTCCTCCCTCAGAGAGCGACAGACTTTGGAGCTACAGCCGTGGCATCACCAAGCAAGATCTGGGCCTGTCCCCAGGACGTGGCTGGGAGACACCTCTGAACAGCCCAACTTTCCAGCTCATCCAAACCCTAGATATTCCCAGAAGGGACGAGCCCAGTGTGCCACGAGTGTTCCCATCTGTTAACCACTGCCCTCACTGCATTTCCAGTGCTCAGAACACCACGTGGCCCGGAGCTATCTGCTAGGAAATCCTGAAATTTCCCCCAGTGAAATCTCCTACACAGACCTGTCCAGTCTTTTTACATATTTTTCCACTAGTTCTGGGTTACACATGATGCAGGTGTGTGGGTAAGCACACATTTCCTCACTTTCATCAAGCAGGTTGACCTCCTGACCTTCTTTAAAAAAGAATCAGTCTCCAAATTAAACAAACGCTGCTATTTCATTTTAAAAGCTTTCAGCAGCTTTATGGAGTTACTGTGAGAGATGCCACAACATAACTAATGCTAGTTTCAAATGGCAATTGGGTAAACCAGCTCCTCAAAGGAGGAAAGCCCAGGCTGTGCCAAGACAACGGTTGGCTGAAATAGTTAAAAGTAAACTCTTTATTATTGATTTATAGCAACAACACACAGAAAAAATGGATGGACAAGGACACCCCAGAGAGGAAACATTTGCCCTGACCAGGGTAGAGAAAGAGATGCTTAGAACTAAAGGACAAGTTAATACATAAATTAAAAGCAGCAGTTCACAACTACTAATAGAAACACACACAAACATGTGCTTCTGCTTCTTTTGCTCCAAAACGGCTCCCAAATTTCTTTCAAGTTTAAATTTATTGCAGAAGATGCCAACAATGGCCAACTCCACACCCAAAAAGCAAAGCCACTGATCTCCAAATTTCCTGCATGCAAGATTTAACACATACACAGACACACACACACACAAAAGCCACACAAAAAACCCCCATCATCTAAGCTTTAAATTACTTTGGATTTTAAAAGCTGATTTGGGAACAGCGATTAAACTTGTTCCAGCTAACCTAGTTTTTATTCATTTCATTATTTATTGCTAGGCAACATAGACCGTGTCAAACCACGTTAGAGCCAGGAGGAGAAGTCCTTCCAATTTGGATCAGGAATTCTCTCCTTGCCCTGCTCCCCTCAGCGTGGAGGCCACAGGGATCCTTTCAACACCAGTGCTCCCAGACACCACCTTCCTCCTGACCAGGAGCCCACACTCCAAACTCTCCTATCAACATCTCCCATAAGATGCAGATCACCCGGAGCTCACGTGGTACCTGCAAAGATCTCTGTGCCATGAGTTTAGTGTTTGCAGGCAGAACTAGTCCCAGGTACTGGCAGGTATCTCTTCATACAGGTACCTTTTTTCAGCTTTCTAGAAGGCTCTACCTTCTTTTCCAACTTAGCCAATCTACCTGCTTTTCCAATCTTATCCATGGCCTGTACATGAGCACCAGGACACAACAGATTGCCTGCTACACTCAGCATTACTTGCTTTGTCATAAGAAAGCCCCGAAGAGCTCCAAAAAGGCAGAAAAAAATCAGGAAGGGCAGAGATCCAGGCTCACTAATAAGTCACAGAATTCTCTTGATTAAACCTTTCTTCCAGCACGAAGCTTGAGCCAACCCTAATAAAGGAAAACAAAACACCCTGATAAAAGCAAAATAAAGCAAATAACCCCCCAGTAAAGCAAAATAAGACACCCTACCTCTTGTTTATGGGTTTCTCATCTTTCTCGTAAGGCTTCACGAACCACTTGCCGATGCGCACGAAGTTCCTGTTCATCAGACACCTCTCCAGCAGGTTGTGAACGGCCTTGAACAGCAGAGTGCGGCACTCATAGGAGAGCCCATTCTCCCAAACACCATCTTCCTCTTCTGCAAGGCCAAGAAGAAACACAAGTTAGCATTAAATTCCCTCCTAGTGCTTGGTCCAGGTGCCACGAGATCCCTTTAGGACGTTCACGGCGTTAACACGCGACCAAAAATCCCCCTGTAACGTTCAGGTAACTCCACTGACCTGATAACACTCTGAGCGCTAAAAGTCATCAGATGTAAAAATAGCTCGTCCCCCACAAGAAAGAAAGGCTCGACAGTTATTTGTAGACAAAAGGAAACAACCAGAACCTTCCAGAGTTCAGCCTCTAAGAACCCTGCGCTGGTCTGGCTGCAAGGTCTGGGGAGTCTGGGCTACTCATCCTGCACAGTTAGTTGATAATTACGCTTACAAATTAATTTCTCAGAGCCAAACTATTAATATATCCTGGTGTCTTTGAGTAGCATTGACTGAGGAAAGCCAGGCACAAGTTCATTGATAACTGACCCTCAATGTTCAGCTTGCTGGAGATAATGAAGAAGAAATACTCAGATTCAGAAAATTGGTAAGAGCAACCTGAATATCCCCAGAAGACTTCAAAGTACAATTTTTCTTCTTAATTTAACCCCAAAAATGAAGCTATTTAAGCAGGTGAGTTCTGCTTTCTGATGTATACATAGAAGGGAAGATAAAAACCAGTGCGCAGCAAGACAAAGCCCAGCTGCTCCTGATTGGATTCTGGAGAGAAACACTGACATCTTGTGTGTCCCACAAATCACGGAATCCAACTTACACCAGCCAAGTTCATTTGCCAGATTGAACAGCAAGATTCATTACAAGGAACTGCAACCTCTTCCACCCGTCTGGCTCCTCAGCAGGGTCTGAACACTGATGAAGGGCCCTCAAAGCACATGCACTGGCCCAGAGAGCTGCCCCGGCACCACACTTCCATCCCACAGGTAAAATCAGGGGCATCTGGAAGCTCCTGAGGTGTCTCTCCTTGTACATGTGACACCATTCATTCCCCGCAGCTCTAATAAAGAGGATAACACAATAAAACTTGAGATCTCACCCTTAAATCACTGGCAATCGGGTCTTATCTTTACGGCTGTGACTCCCGTATCTCGTGTGTTCCATCTGTCCCCAGGGATCTGCTACTGGGTTCCTTGGACTAACCCAGAGTGGCTCTTGCAGTGCCGTTGCTTTTACACCCCAGGTAGCAGCAGAGACAAGGAGTTTGTCTGACACAGATAAGGAGATGCATTTGCACTTCAGTCTCTGGGCAGCCACGGAATAATTGAGGTTGAAGGGGACCCGTGGAGGTCACCGCTGCAACCTCCAGGCAGAGTTCAGCGTGAGACCGGCTCATCCTCACCTTCCCCGTCCCTCCTGCCTTCCCTGACACCTCCAGGAACTTGAGTTCAGCTTTGGTTCAGCACAGCAAGGATTTGGATTCCAAGAGCTTTCCACTGGTTTGCCCCATGGTCAGAAAACCTCAGCAACACACGGCCAACCCCTTGCATTTTAAATCCCCCTTGGAAATAAGTCCCTTCACCTTTCTCTGAAAGCCACTTACGAGCTTAAAAGGTTGTAATATTATTAACTAAAGTCTCAATATCCTTAAATTAGAGAGCATCTAGAAAACCAGACACCTAAGAGTTTTATTTAGGAAATAACCTTACACACTAGCACAGTAAACAATATTTAAGACAGGGATGAGAGAGAAGGGAATTTTGGCCATGTTTGTGCATTCCTGATTCCACACAAGTAAAAGTCCATTCCCACTCAAGACCAGTATTGTGAGTAAAAGAAAATTACCCCGAGTAGCCTTTTCTGAGGCACAGAGTAAGATTAAACAGACCTGCCCCACCATTTATAAGAGAGGAGCTGTGCATCATTACAGATGAATCATAACATGAAACGATTTTCTGGTAAAGCCAAGGAAAAACAAGGAAGAGCATTTCCCACAGCCCCACCACTCCCTTCCAGAGCTGGAGCTCAGCAAAAACCTTGGGTGCTGGAACTGTAAAGCTCCAAGATAATACAGTAACTCAGTAAAGAAACATGGTACCAGACACTGGTACCAAAGAGCACCAAGAGCCCAAAGTCCAAGGGTATGAAGCGTCTGTGCCAAGCGCAGAGGTTGTGCCCCAGCCCTGCTGGGTGCCCTGGGCAGCACTGCCGGGCCAGAGCGGTGCCAAACAAGGAGCTCACCAGAGCAAACATTAACCACAGAGCTCCGCGATGTTGGACTTTACCTGCACAATCAACCCCACACCATTTCAAAGGTTACGCGCCTGGTTTGGATACGGCTCCTGGGGTTTGACAGACTCACTGGAAGCACATCCCTGGCCTTCTAGAAGAGGGAATGCAGAGAGCCATACACCGGCACAACAGTGTGCCAGTGAGAGGGGAGGTGCTGCAAGTGCAGAGGTACTGAAGCAGTTCAAACCCTGTGATGTCACACTGCTCTCCTTTCCTCAGGCCACCCCAAAGTGCCAGGTGTTCATCAGCCACCCAACACGGAGCACTTCCCACAGGATGCCACTCCTCACAGCCCTCCCACCTGCCCGTTACTGCTGGAGCAGAGCTCCCGGGTGAGAGAATATTACGGGGGGAAAGGGGAAGGATTGGGTGGAAATGACAATTAAAGCCAGGATTTCCAAAGCCTGCTCAGGGGGAAGGGCTGCTCCCCAAAACCGGCTGCTCTGAGTGAAGTGCACCCTGGGACAGGATGGGAAGGTGAAATCAGCTGCCAGTTAAAGATCCCATCATTCAGAACGTTATTCAAATTCATGCAGAAAAAGAGCAGTAAGTGTTCTCTGTCTTCTTGGAGTCAATTTAGTCATTCCCCCTCCCCCATTTTTACAGTGCTGGATGGAAGGAGAGCTACATGACATCTGCTCACACCTGCCAACTATTTTTCTCCTTAATTCAAATTCTTGTTTTTTCAACATGAGAAAACCCCTCCCACCACCAACCACTCATTAAAGGAGGGGAAGAGCCACCGTTGTCTTCCAATCTTTCTTAAACAATAACTCCAAATGTTCAATCTGACAGTGACAACAAACCAGAATAAGGTGCTGACTCATTTTCAGAAGGTGTCAAGCCACAATTTCACTTTGGACAAGTGTTATCCACACAAGTGCTCGGGCAACCTGGAGGTTATGAGTCTTCTATTTTTGGTTAGTTCCCTTGGCTGTCCAAACCATTCAATTCCTCTGCAACGTGTCAATCCATCAAACAGTTTGTACCATATCCCACCGAAACGATTTCCACTCCCTCTCTCTTGACACCAAGTATTAGGCAGAGAGTTTTCCTCAAGTGACGCTAAAAATTATCAGGAAATGAAGAATTAAAAACAGTGGACAGGAAAAAGCAATTTTTATACTACAAATAAATAAACTTCCTCAGCCAACACCTCCTTGATATCAGCACCACCCAATTTTATTGAGAGAGTTGGAGGCCACTTGCCTTCAGTACTTTTATGTTCTACTTTTTATTCTTCCTCGAGTTCACCTGAAACAGTAAAGCTCATTTTTCCTGATTATGCCCTTCTGTCTGTGTGGTGCTCTTGGAGAACATAAAACCCTTGCAATTTGCAGTGAATTCTGAAAAAAGCAGTACCTTTAAACCTATTCATTTAATTCAAGGGAGATTTTTAAACCCTATTTGTTACTCACAGCCCTTCAGCCAAATATATTAATGAAGGATTTCCCAGAAATAGCATATAATGGCAAATCCATATTGCAGTGGGTAAATACACAGACTTGAAAATGTCACTTTTAAGAAGACATTTGAGAACGTGGATTTTGCCCCTTCTTCCTTTCTCCCATCCTATGGCACTGTGCCTCTCACAGAAACACTGGTACAAACCTGATTTATCTAATCAAACCGCCTTTGTGAGCTTCAGCTTACAAGGGAAGTAAATAAGCCAAGTGGTGTGAAATTGCTGCTCTGTACAACGTTGTATTAATATGAGGGAAACACTTTGAGGAAAAGTTTCCTATTTTAAAAGAAATTATATTTAAATGCTCAGATACTTAATTAAATTCTCAAAGCAAGACTTGCCCAGTTTAGCTACTGAAATATTGCTTGGAGGGCCGATATCCCTTATGAAACGAGGGAGAAGCAACAGATTTTGCAGGGGAAAAGGAAATCAATACAATTTACAAATACCAATCAGAGAATCCAAGTAAGACAACTTAAGTTTGTTCCCAGTAGAGTTGTGTGTGTTGTCCACAGTCACTGAGAAGTTCGGATACAGGACTCTGGACATCCAAACTAGCGGGAAAATTTCATCACCTGAGAAGGAATCACTGCCCAAACTGCCCCAGGGAAAATACCCAGCAGCATCACAGGTTACTTTTTGTGTATCACACACGGAGGGTTTTCCAGCAGAATATTCAAACACAGAAAAATCTCAATGTATGGCCTTCCTGTAGCTGGGCACACACGTAAGGATAAGATGATAACAAGGAGTTGTGACAATAATATTTTATAAGCATAACAAGAGAACTGCTCTCCCTCACTGTCAGTGGGGTGTGAGTTTGGCTGGGCTGGGCTGCACAGCCTGAGAAACTTCCTAAATTAATGATCCAGTGTCCTCCACACTGTCTGAGTAATTCCACCTGCAGGTATATTTATACTGTTAAATCTTTCCTTATTATTATTTCCACAGGCAGCTTATGTATGTGACATTGTCCATAAACCAACGTGACACGATGCCAAATCCCCATTGACTGGCACAAAGGATCTGTCACCTTTCTCCACAGGGATTTCACAGGCAGGAAAACCAGGAAAAAAGTTCCATACTCATCACCTTCGAGCTGGTGCTCGCCCCAAGGCCCAGAAGTTTGCTAAAGCTGCTGGAGAAAATAATTTTTGCATAATGCTTCTCAGCACTTCTCCTGAAGTGGCTCCATCCCTAACATGGAGGACTGAGGAAATGCTGAAGCATCAACGCACCGGCAGCAGGAACACCGGGAATGCCTCTCCTGACAGCCACAGGACACAGAGATCCTTCCCACGGAGCTCTCTGTGCTCACCTCAGCTGCAGGAGGGTTTAAAAGGCATCCTCTTTTTTCAACTTTCTCCTTTTTTTTTTTTTTTTTTATTTTTTTAGGAGTTCAATGTTCTTGGGGAGCAATTGTTATTTTAAGAGAGCACCACTGGCTGAGCTGTTTTCCAAATTCCCCTTGCCGAGTGCTCGGACCTGGCAGGGTTTTGTGGAGCCCCTGGGAACGATAACTGGCTCAGCCCCTGGTGCCGTTGCACCGAAGGAACGAGACACTCCGCGCTGACATCAGCACAGCCCAGCCACTCACAGGTTTTTGGAGACAGGATTTGATCTATGATGCACATGTATCAAGAACTACACGACACATCAGTCTTTGCTGCCGGGACTGTGGCTGTTTGCACCACAGACGAGCACCAGGATTCCCCCCAGGCTCTCCCCAAACCAGCAGTACTTGGACACATTCACCCACATCCCCCCCCCAAAACGTGAGGAAGAGCGTTCAGCGAACAAAAACCTGACTACCTTGATATGTGACAGGCACAAAGGAAAACTCTTACCTTTTTTTAAGTAAATTAACCAAATTTAATAGACACCAGAAGGAAAAAAGATGCATCTTGCAGCTCCCCCTTTAACAGCTGCAACGTGAAGGTCAAAGCCATAGAGCAGCATTCCCCTGCCCGAGCATTAATCAGATTGTAACCATTTCCTTGGGACCCGTGTCTTGTACATAATTCATACCCAACTGTTCTCAGGTTTGAAATCATCCACTGCCAATTTAAAGAATAAAACTCCAAGTGTGTAGGTAGCCACTTGAAAACAGGAAAGAAGCTCTCTGATAAAATAACTGCTGATCAGAGCAGCCAGAGCCCGTTGCCTCCTGAAATTGGAAGAGATGTCCTACTTTAAGGTTTGAGTTGCAAGAATTACTATAATCAAGCCTCACTGTCACAACAAAAACATAACCTTTGAGGCTGTTAGAGGATGAAATAACATTTCACTAACTTCTGCCTGCCTCTAGCTATGCTGGGGTGGAAAGAGGCTCCTGGTTTTTTGGTGCTTTGTACAGTAAGTGGGTTCTCAGGGAAGGAAAAGAGAAATAAATGATGGAGTGAAGTCAATACTCCTGATCAATCAGCAGCCCTGAACAAGTCTCCTTTTGACATGCCCCCAGGCACCAGCAACCCCTGACCATCAACAAGACACTGATCCAGGGCCTGGCAGAACTCTGACAGAGCCAGGAGCTGCATCCAAACGTGTATCCAGGGCAAGGAATGAATTTCTGGAATGTACAGCTGAGGAGAGACAGATCATTCATTTTTTTAATCTGATATGCACAGGTGTACATCCACACAACTGAAGTGATCCTGGGACGGGGACAAAAGGATTACTGAAGGCTGACATATTTAAGCCCCTCAGGGCTGACAACCAAGATGGGTCACAGTCATTGCTCACCCAAACTACAAGTCACCAAGAAAGCCAGAAACTGTCAAAACACCAACCTCTCCAGGCAGAGTTTTGTACCACAAGAAGCCAGAATGAAGAGTTATGAGCAGCTCTGGCAGATTTCTAACCAGTGCTCTTTCAAGGGCCACTTCCCCAGAGCAGTCTGTCCGCGCTCCCTGCGCCCTCTCCCTTCAGGGCAACCCTTCACCCGCCCAGCAGAAAAGTTCTGAGCCAGGCGGCACCTCAACCTTCAGCAGCAAACAATTTCCAATCAGTTTTGCGGGTAACAAGCCTCTGCTAAGGAGCCATTTATCACTCCCGTTGAAAACGTTACAAGCAATCACTGGGAGAACAAGGCAGTGTGAATTAGCAGGAGGAATTGTCCACCAAGGGAAAAAATCCATTAGGCTGCGACAAAGGTCAGATAACATTGTTTGGGCCCAGCCATAATTCTCTCTCATACCAGATTCACATTAAGATTTTGTGTAACAGGAAAGAGAAGCAGTGCAGGTGTGGGCACCCCTCAGCCTCCTCCTCTGCAGTCCGGCTGAGGAGCATCTGCATCAACTTCTGGTCAGAGGAGCCAAGCAAACTACCAGATTAGAACGTCTCTTTTTGTTTAGAAGAAGACAAACATACGCCTGAAAAACCTGAGATGTCAGACACAGCCACACACAGACTGAGGTCCCAGTCCCACGAGTGATCAGCATTACGGAGAGGACATGTGGAATGGCTCTGTGGAAGCACAGACATCCACAGGTGACCTGAACAAAGAAAAGCCCCAAAGACGTGGCTGGGAGAGTCTAATCCCCTCCTATCTCTCCCTTATGCCCTCAGAGAGGTTCAGAGTTGGTAAATCCCTGGGATGATACCTGCTTATCTACCTGTGCACAAGGGTAATTCTGTGTGAGCACAAACACATGCACGCTGAACACTCCACTGCTGCTTTCAGGAGGCCCCTCTGTGCTCCATCACCAGCCAGATCCAAGGGAATGCAAAGAAAGTTGCCCAAACCAAATCATTTCAGTTATTCAGCTTAGGTAGTGCAGAACTGGCTTTTCCAAGTGGCTTAACTTCCACTGGATCTCCCACTCAAAACATAATGTAGCGTGTTTGCCTCAGTGTAATCCCACCAAATTCACACAGACACTTTCACGCCACTGTTGGTCTTGGCTCAGGGCAGGCCCAGGCTAAAACCAGCATTCAGCCTAAGTCCCTTCTCAGTCACACAAAGGATGTTCCCTGCAGGTCAAAACTGAGGTTATTTATAGGGCAAAATAAGGAAGCCTTAAAAGCACTAAAATACCAAGCAAAACTCAGTGTAAGTGCCATTTAAGATGCAAAGTTTGTAGTTCCAGGACAGACAGGAATAAGGGCAACATCCCAACCTTTTGAAGTCAATTACTCAAAAGAAATAAACACGGTTTCAGTGCGTCAATTGTTTTCCACATACTCTTATTTTTGTATGAAAATTCCACGCGTTACTAAATTGTTTCAAGTCAACTTCCTCAGTGGCACTTTAAACTCCTGTTTGTTCTCCAGCTTATCCACACACAACAGGCAGCATTAACAACTTCTGGTTACCAGGTCACCAAACCTTGGGCTCATTTTACACTTCAGTAACCTGAATACTGTACGTTATTGGAAAGGAAATTGGAGGGATGTGTTTAGTTTCTTTTTTCCCTCCCCCTGGAATTAGTTTAAGTCTCACCTTTAGACTCCCACAATTTAAATATCAACTTCGTCACCTTGCTGATAAAGCAGCTGGGAACCATCTACGTGGGGAATTGAGCTCAACAAGCAAACATTTCCAAAACAAGGTGCCAAATTTGAAGTACGGCGTTATTGGGAAATACAAACACTGTCAGGCTTTCAGAAGGCTGGGCTGGAAAGCAGGGCCAGCGCACTGGCAAAGGGGCAGAGAGAAATCACAAAACCACGAGGTTTAAGAGAGCTTTCTGCACCAAAACAGCTGCTGAGTTCCAGGTGCCTCCTCCTGAGGGCTTCTCACCCGCGGTTTGACTTCCAACCAAAGCAACTCCAAACAGCTCAAGAGTTGCCCGGATCTCTACAACTCTTATGACATAACTGAAAAACAAAGGGGCTTTACTATTTGAAACTGAAAATTCTAATTGCCCAACAAAAGGGATCTTATCAAAACATGTTGGAGACATCACTTGTGAATCACAGGCACAGCTTTCAGCACAGCTTTCTCGTGAAGGAGCTGCCAAAATCCATAGGCTTGTGGTTTGTTTTTTTGTTGGTTTGTTGTTTTTTTTTTTCAAGGAAACAAGTGGGGAGCAAAAACTTGTTTCTTGAGAATCCAGCAGTGACCTAAACCTGCAGGAGGTAGAATAATTTGGTGGGGGTTTCTTGAGAATCCAGCAGTGATCTAAACCCACAGGAGGTGTCTGGTCACTGCTGGAATCATTTGGGGAGGGTTGCTGGAAAATCCAGGAGTCCAAGGCCAGCTAAACCCACAGGAGGTGGAATAATTTGATGGGGGTTTCTCGAGAGTCCAGCAGTGAGCTAAACCCACAGGAGGTGTCTGGTCACTGCTGGAATCATTTGGGGAGGGTTGCAGCAGTACATTTATCTTCACGGACAACGTTTCTTCTCTGGTACGGACGCTCTCAGGGCCGGCAGCACCGAGCACCACAAGCCTTTCCCTGAGCAAAGGACGGACCAAACGGTCCTTTCACCGGCCAAAGGAGCGTCTTCCTACCTGAGAGATCATGATGGATCAGGTCAGCGAAGTTGGGGTCGTCCCCCCACCAGAAGATCCAGAGCTCCCTGCGGCCCGGCCGCTGGTCCCGGCGCCACACGCTGAGCACGTCGGCCTTGAGGCAGCGGCTGAAGCTGCTCAGGATGGGATCCTCTTCCGTGACCGGGAAGAGAATGGGGGCAGACGTTGGGCCCTGCCACACGTAGCGCTTCCATTTAATCCCGGTGAGATCGGCCTGAGGGAAAGGGAGGAAAACAACATCACCCATGGAGGCAGGTACCCCAGAGGCAAACACCCAGGTGAGCGAAGAGAGCAAGGGTTGATGGCACAAAACTGAGCAGAAATGGTGTTGTTTTGGGGAGGGGAAATAACCAGGAATCCTGGTTTAAAGTCTCTTTGAATAACTGCAGCAAAGCGAGAGCTGCTCGTTTTCACTACACGGAGAAAAGGCAGATTTGATTTAAAGTCAAAGAGTGAAAAATGTAAATTATTCACAGACTGCAACTGCCCAAGCTCCCAAGCACTTGCCTCAGCAAAGGTCATCTTTCTTTTTACTTGCTTATGCACACACTACCTGTTCAATGCAAGATTACCCCGTGGAAAGAGGTAATACAGTAAATCTAACCCAAGCACACACTCTTCCAGCCATCTATTACTTTGGAAAATTTCACAAGTTTCTCCATTGTAAAACATCCTCTGCATCTCCCCCAGGAAGCCTCTCAAGTTCCCTGATTTCACCAGGAGCTATCGTTCCTCATCCCACATCCCGAGAACTCCAATCCCAATTTTATCATTAAATTATACGTTAGACCTGCGTCCACCTTGATTATGAGCCACTAAGCCCCCTTCTAGGCAAAAATTAATTTGATTTATATGGAGAAAGAGTCCCTACTCTGTCTGATGGGAAACACAATTCCGGGATTATCTACATGGCAGCCCCAAGTTTTAGTGCCGAGCTCTTTCACCCAGGCAGGGGAGGCATTGCCCCGCGTTCTCCTGGAGGAGGGACGACAGGGCAGGCTGGCCTTTCCTCACAAGTTACTATTTTTTGCCTTCCCGGCATGACAACACACAAAAGATTACTGCAACATTTAAATGTAACATGGCAGCCTCCCCACCTTCAGCAGGAGAGCAATTTGGATGAAAGGTTGCCTGCAACAGTTGATACTTTAGAAACACTTACAGATTTAAAAATACACTGTTAATTTGGGGCTGCGGGCCTGGTGCGGGCTGCAGGCACGTTCGGATCCCCCTCCATCCAAAAACATTAGTGCCACAGCTTGGCACGGGATTGTTGTAACAACCTCGAGAATCACAAATATCAGGCAGTCAGCTAAGATCAGCTCATTTGCATTAAAAAGCTGATGAAACAGCTCAGCACAGCCACCAAAAATTGCATCACAGTCCACTTACATCGAACTGACTTTGGGAGCTACCGAAAATTCAACAATGCGAACGACCCGATACTTGGGTTAAAAAGGGCTACAAAATGGTGCACATCAAAACACAGAGACAGCACCGATCCCAGGGAGGGCATCACCAAAACCAGCCCTCCAGGATAAAAACACGCAGCGAGAGGGATCCGTCTAAAGGCAAGGAAGAAGGGAGCTTTCGGCTGGGCTTTGGGATGTCGCGAGTGGGGAGAGGAAAGACAAAGTTCCCCGAGATGTGGGGCTGGAAGGAGCAGGGGCAGGAGATGAGAAGGCAGGAGATCAGAGGCGGGCAACGGGGAGAAAGGAGGAAAAGTTGGGAGGCATGGAAAGCGAAGGAAAAGGCGAGTTGCAGGGAGGATACTATCCAGGAAGAAAGCGGAGGGAGGGGCGAGGCGAGACAGACAGCGATGGAGGGGGAACCAGAGGGGCATGGGAGAGTTGGCTGCTCCAGGCAGGGCCTACTCCGAGGGCTCATCCAACAGAAGCTCTGCTAAAAATGGCTGCTTTGCTTCCACTGCCCCTTCCCCCTCCCCCAGAGCTCGGCTCCCTTCCCTCCGTGTCCCCGGGGCGGCTGCGAGCCCGGGGCCGCCACTCACCAGGCAGAAGAGGTTGGAATGGCAATCCTCCAGGCTGGCCCCGTTCGGCACGAAGCAGGAACTCATCCTCACAGCCACAACCCACACGCCATTATCCCACAGCCTCCGACAAGAAAGAAAGAGACAGCCAGGGAGAGAGAGAGAGAGAGAGAGAGAGAGGGAGAGAGGGAGAGACAGACAGCGAGAGGGAAAGGGGGAGGGGGGCTCCGCACACGCACAAATAATAATACAATTAAATAAGGGATTTACACACGCGCGTACGCGAAATAGTGGCAGGGGGAATAGGACGAGAGAGGCGGAGGGGAGGGGGTAAAAAAATATATTAAAAAAAAATTATTTAAAAAACAAACAAAAAAAATTTTTTTTAAGGAAGTCAGAACGTTTTCTCGTCTTCTGGAGCTCCACCGGGGTGGGGGGGGGGTAAAGCCACGGTGGAAGGGGAGAACAGAAAGAGGGAGGTGGTAAGTAATCCAACGACGGGAGATTAAGATCAAAATCCTCCCTGTTCCTCTTGTCTTCTCGTTCGCATAAGGAGGGGAGGGAGAGGAGGTGAGGTGAAGGGGTAATTGATCCAACAAGAGAATAAAAATGGGGTAATTAATCTGGGGGGGGGCTAGGGGTAAAAATCAGTTGACATCCCTCCTTCCCCTCTTCTCAGATGCCAAGCAAGAGAAGTAGGAAAACATAAATAATCCAGCGGGGGCAATTAATCCAGAACCCCCCCTCCTCTTCCTCCTGTTCCTTTAGTCATCAGATGAGAAAGGGGCAAATTGTGGAATGACTGGGAAGGACTGGCCGTGGGAGAGAGAAAAATCCAGGCTCGTCTCTTCGGAGTCCGAGGGCAACAGGGTGTGGGGGGGTCAGATTCTTCTCCCCTGCTCCAAAAATATTCCAAATAAATTAAAATTTAAAAGCATAAAAACAAACTTCAGGGGCCAGATGCAAGGCCAGTCTGAAGAATTCGTAAAGGCAGAGCGAGAAAAATTTCCTGGGGTGTACCCCAAAAAAACATCTGCGGGGGCAGGGGAGGGGGGAAGGTATTCCTTGAGAGAGAAAGGCCGCAAAAGTCTCCTCAGCAGCCCAGCGGGGGATTAAATTCCCGTGTGGAAAACACCCCCCTTCCCCAAAACGAAACAGTCTTCGCAGCGAGGGCGAAACCAAAATACCCTCCGTTGGGTAAAAAAAAAAAAAAAGAAAAAAAAAAATCCTTCCGAGGGAAAAGGAGGGAGGGGGAGAGGGGTGGAAGGAGGAAATTGCGGGTGACCCTCGAAGTCTCTCCGGGGAAGGATGGAGGAGTCTCCGGGAGGCCGATCCCCGTCGGGGGAGGAGGACGGGGCGAATCGCAGAGTGTCTTCGGGGGGGGGGCTGGTCCCCCCCAGCTGTCCGCGGGGCCCGGGGGACCCCCGAAAGTCCGTGGAGGGAGCGCGGACCCCGCCGAGTCACCGCGGGCAGCGGGGAGGCGACCCCCGGCAGAGCCCGGGGGGCGGCGGGGCGGGGAGGGATCAGCCCCGCGGCGAGGCCGGTCCTTTAAAAAATAACCGGGGGGGGGAGGAAAAAAAAAAAAAAAGGGAAAAAAAAAGGGGGGAGGGGGGAGAGGAGGAGGGGGAGGTGAAAAATATGAAGCGATGGTCTTGGTCCGGCGCGGCGCGTCCCGCGGGGGGCAGCCCGACACCCCCCGCTCTCCTCAGGTGCGGGTCCCGCGGGGGCGGCGGGCGGAGGGGCCCCCTCCCCGGGGCTCCCGGGCAGGGCGGGGAGGCGGCGGCCGAGCCCCGGGCTCTGCTCAGCCCCGAGGGGGTCGGAGCCCCGCAATTCCCGGCGCCGCCGACACACACAGGGACGCGGCGGCCGCTGCTGGCGGAGTCGCTGCCCGCGAAGCCCCCCGGCCGGCGCGTCGCCCTCCCTTCAGCGGTGCCTCTGTCGGCGGCTGCCCGGCCGCGGCATCGTGTGGCGGCGGGAGCCCTGGGCGCGGGTCCCGCACGGCCGGGGCGGGAGCGGCTCCGGCTCCCGGGTAATTCCGAGACCCTTTTTCTTTAATGGCGGCCACAGGGACGGCGGCCGGGGCCCCCCTGCCGCGCTCCCATTGGCCGCCGCGCCGTCACGTGGGCGCGCTCCGCCATGGCGGCGGGGAGGCGGGGGCGCGCAGCGGCCGCCAGGGGAGCGCGCGGCGCTGCCGAGCCCCCGCTCTGCCCGTTGGGCCGGCGCCATCTAGCGGTGCCGGCGGGGTACGGCGCGGAGACTGCGGGGGCGCGGGTTCGAGTCCCGCCTCGGCCCGGCCCGGCCCGGCCCGGCGCGCGGCTCCTCACGGGGTGGGGCCGGGTTGGAGGGGCCGCAGCGGGTCACGGAATCACGGAGTCACTGAATTGAAACGCTTCTGAGATCATCGAGCCCAACTTCTGACCCAACACCACCTTGTCACCCAGACCGTGGCACCGAGTGCCATGTCCAGTCTCTTCCTAAACACCCCCAGGGACGGTGAATCCACCATTTCCCTGGGCAGTCCATTCCAATGTCTGGTCACTCCCTCTGTAAAGAATTTCTTCCCAATGTCCAACCCAAAGCTCCCCCGGCACAGCCTCCTTGTCCTACTGCCTGGGAGCAGAGCCCAGCTCCCCCCTCACTCCCCCTTCCTTTCAAGGAATTCCTTTCAGGGTGTGAAAAGGTCTCCCCTGAGCCTCTTCCTCTCCAGGCTGAACAACCCCAGCTCCCTCAGCCTCTCCTCATAGGACTTGCGCTCCACTCCCTTCCCAGCCTTGCTGCCCTTCTTCGGATCTGCCCTGGATTATCTCAGGTGATGGAGACTGCACAGTCTGGGCAGGGTGTTCCGGTGCTTGGTCGCTGCACAGGGAAGTTCTTCCTCATGTTCAGGTGGAACTTGCTGGGCATCGGTTTGCGCCCATTCCCTCGTGTCCTAGTGGTTGTCACCAGCCTGGTCCATCTTCTTGGAACTGCCCTTCACATATTTTTCCCCAGGCTCCTGGATCTACTCCTGGGTGTCATCCCGAGGCAGTGCTGGGCCAAAGTCCGGCACAGAGTGTCCCATGGGCACAGGAAACACCTGCTCTGGCTCCCCTTCCACAGCTTCCTCCCCTTGGCAGAGGCTTCCCGAGATCTGTGCTGGCGCTTTGCACCGTGGAGCAAATTCCACGCTCGGGATCTTTTTAAAAAGGACAGGCAGGTACTGGGAAGGCCGGCATTAATATTTAACGCGGGCATTAATGTTCTCACTAGTCCCACAGCCATCCTCTCTGCCAAAGCAGAACATACTCCAAAAATGCAGGTTTTTTCATGCCCAGATACATATTGTGCAGTTCAAGAGGATGAAGTAGGTGGTTACTCTGTTACTATATGCACAGATTTGCAGGAGGACTGTGAGATTATTCAGAATTAAGATGCTACAGTGACAGTGAAAGCTATTTTTGAGAGATATTTGGAAAGTATATGCATCCTGTTAATCTTCTCATATTACACATTAATTTTCTATGCAATGCCTTGCATGTAGAATGGAAAATTTTAAGTTACTATATATATGCAGAATTTTTTTGACTGCGGAGTTAAAATGAAAACACAAACCAGTGTAAGGCACCTGGAGCAAAAGGAAGGCCCGAACGGCTGAGTTAATGTGACACTCACACTAAAATATGATACGTTGGTGCAACAGCAGCACGTTGCATCACAACTGTGCAACATGATGATGTTTCAAAGGCCCTGCAAATTATTTCAGGACTCCTGCACAAGACGAGCGACAACCTCCTGCAAATGTCTTGATGGAGTAGGAGGAAAGAAGGACACTCTATAAATAAACTTATATGATAAGTTGAAAAAAAAAGGAGGAAAAAAAAAAAAAAAAAGCCAGGCTGGGTATTTTCACCAAAAGAAACTTTGAAGATTTACTCACACTGAGCCTATTTTTGTGTGTCAGTGTAGGCAAGCAGGATTCTTCTTTTCATCCGAGTAGACCCCGGGTATTTTTAACGCGGGGGATTCGTTGCCTCGCTGCTCATCGAACCACGGCAGCTGGGAACGGAGCGGGACCGGGGGGAGGGCCTGGGGAGCCAAACCCCCTTCCAAGGGGAACAGATGGTTCTCTCCGTGGTGGCTGCACACGAGGACCACGGCAAGAGGAGGATTCGCTCCAAACGTGCTCCTCCAAGGCCGCCCCGGGGCCACGCCAAGCCCTCGGAAGTCGCGGGCGCCGTCGTTGGCGCGAGCATCGCCTCGCACGGAGCCAGGGTGGGAGGTCAGCAGTCCTAAAGGAGAAATCCCAGGCTTTGAAGGAAATAAAAGAAGGCAGCATTTGGCATTAACACACAAGAGCTGGGTTTTACCTCTAAGAGGGAAAAGAATCCTGGGATTTGGTAGAAGGAGTGAAATCAAGCACGATGGCTCAGTGTGGGCTTGAGGCGCCCTTGAATTTCCCCACTGATTTCAGGATGACACCGAGTTTTCCCTGGCTGGAAATCCACTTCCTTAGCCTCAAACAGCGCAGCTCAGCGTCTGGGAGAGAGGATCGGTGTCTAACACTGGCTTTGGCGCTGATTCACCTCCCAGTTTGGAGGAACCCATCCTGTGTGCCTCAGCTTGGGCTCCAGTTCACTGGGCCTGACGTGTTCATCACAAGAAATCCTTCCACACGATCCCAGCACGGTCAAGAGCAGAACAGAGTTTTCCCCAGTAAACCTAAATATTACTAAAACATCAGCAGAAGAGGAAAGAAAACTAACACATCAACTGGAGAATTTTCAAGTCAGGAGCCACCAGCTTTCCCAATTCCACGCACAGCCCTACAGAGCAGGAAGACGTAGTGGAGAACAGTCACATCCATGCTTGGCAAATTTTGGACCTTGGACATCACTTGCCCTTTGAATACTGTGCGTGCTCTTTGGGAAATAAAGCCTCCTGGAAAAGGGGGAGGAGGCAGATGAAAACAAAGCATTGTGGAAAAGGAGCTGTTAAAAATACACTTTGTTTTGTGGATGGGTTTTTGCAGAGTTCTCATCTCTGCAACTTCCAGAAGTGCATTAAGCTGCATAATTAGCATCTGTCACATGTAGCCTTTCCCTTCCCTCTTCCTCTCCCTAGAGGAAAACTGCATGGAGAATTTTTAATATAAATTTTTAGTATCTCCACTGTGCAGTGCAATCATATTAGGAAAGCTACAGGCAAGTCAGCTTGTGCTCAATCTTAGCTTTATCTTTGTGTAATAGAAACTTCACTGGTTAGAAAAAACCTCCTGATGCTGCTCCAATTTAAAAATTAACTACTCTCTTGGAAAGACAACAGGGGCAAGGGCAAGATGGTCCCTGTTGCATCAGACTGAAACCAATGGAACTGTCAGGAACTGGGCAGTTAATGCCAGTCTCTCATCCTGGTGTTACATCCCTATTTCCCATGGAAACATCCAGCCCAAAGGAGTAAAGGAGGGATGATTTTCCACTTGGGCCAGAAGTATTTATTTTGAAAGGAATATTTATATTTTTAAACCCATCAGAACAAAAAAGGAGGAATTCATATTGCTCTTTCATTCACATTAAAAGATATGCCACTGTTGAATATAAAAGTCAATGGACTACAGCACCTTGTGGTGAATCTCTGTAAAACACTTAAAAGGAGATGCTGCCTTTTAGAAATGAAGCTTAAATGGAAAGAAATGCAGCTTAACAACAGCAACATGAAAAACCATGACATTATTCAGCCTTTGATTTCCATTCAGGCTCTCTCCTACTTTTTCAAAGTGTTTACGTTCCACTTAATTATTCAGAGGAAATTGAGATTGAGCACGTTGCCAACAACCTGAGGTATGGAGGGAAGACCAAGTGCTTCGAGTTCAGCTGCAGAGGTGGGAATTGCTGTAATTGGCCCACATGAAGCAGATATTTCAAGTAGTGGGGAGTTCAAACTCGTGCCAGTCAGTCCCTGGTTGGCACCAACAGTTCTATCAGGAGGATACAGAGGTCTCAGCAGGACTTATTATTGGCAACTGTTCAACACTTCTCTTCTCCAAATGGTTTCAAGGGGATTTGGGTGGGAGGAAAGATAATTTTTAACGAATTAAACTACCTAAGAATGGCGAGGTGCCCAGAGCCACCTAGGCTGTGTTAGCCACCGCTACCAAACAGCTGCAAAAAGAGAAGACTGAAATTATCACTGCTGTAAAAATTGCCTACCTGGCTTGAACAACACCATCAGATCACTGCAAAATTACCCAGACACGTGCTGTAAACTGTGCTACAGGTATGTGTAAAACATGCCTGGGGTAACTGGAGAGCAGAACGTTCACACAGGGGGTGTCCCCCAGAAAACATCCACCTCGAGTTACCAGAACACAAGTACTCCTATCAGGTTTCAAGAAATTAGAAGACCACCTAATTTTTAATAGAAAAATTACAGCCAAAAAAAAAAAAGACAGTTTGTCTCCCATTAGGATTGATCTCCCAGCATTTGTCAGGTGCCCATAACTGGGGTGTAACCCAAAGTGTGGGAGCTTTCTGCCCTGGGCCACGCTGATGTCCAGCTGCTTTGTTTAGACCCTGCCAGAAAGCCTTTCTTCAAATGGGGAATATGTCATTTTTCAGCAGAGGTCTCCAGGAGAAGATCTGAGTTTAATGCACAGCAATAAAAAGAGGAATATGAGGATTCTTGCTCTCTTTAGTGTCAGCTTTGGTTAAGACGTATGAATGCACATGAATAGTCTTGTCAGAATCTCTGGGGCTACTGACATTCAAGATCTAACATATTATTCCTTCTGACCAGAACATTAACTGCTATGCAGGGAGGAGAAGGGAAAGAGGAAAAAAAGAAAGGGACAAAGATAGGACCACTCCCTAATCACACAGAAATTGTTATGTATTCCTCTGGCTGGCAGTCTCTGAACAGAACTTCTCTGCTGTGAAAATACAATGCTTATGCTCTCCAAGCTGAGAGGAGGGACCGTGCAGCCTCTTTAAAATCTGCAGCAGGAAAAACAAAGAGAAATCATCATTTAATGCCTGATCTTGCTCATTTAATTCATGGAAAGGATCCCAGTTAACTCATAAATAAAGACTGTACAGGCAAGTGTTACATCCCTGGAAAGGACACGTGTTTACCAGGAGAAAGGTCCTTCAATTTGAGCTGCTGACCCTATTTTTCACTCCTGAAAGTTTCTTTGAATCGCTAGTTTCAGACCCAAATAAGCTAATTAAACAATTTAGCTACAATAACATAATGTTGATTCAAATGTCAGTGTGTATCAAGTCTGGATACCACCACAATGGAAAGGTTTGTTCACCAGAAGCAAAAATCTTACAATGTGCTTCTGGCTGAGCGAACAGAAGATACATTTCAGATTGTTGTTGTTGTTCACAATTTGTTGCCAAATAAATTGAAATTATTCAAAAGCACTGGAATTAGTTTAATCACTGTTTGTGCTCTGAAACTGGAGCTGAACGAAGCACCTTTCACTTACAGGGCAACAAAAGGGAATATCCTGAACATCCTGCCCTGTGTGACTGAAACCACCTTTTGTGCCCATTCAGGAGCTCCAGCCCATCAGACAAAGGAGTGGATTTGTTTGGAGCAATAAATGATAGCAGACCTTTACATATTTGAAGTGCAACAGATGGTCTTCCAAGGAGAACATAATGACTGGCAGACACTGCACTTCGTTAGAGTGGCTTGGAATGTCTTCAGCAATTATACAGGGAGTGTTTTGGGGGGAAGCCCTGTCATCCCTGTGCCTCTTCTCCTGGAAATGGCTGGGATTTCCTCGGATGGATGATGAAAAATTGTATCTTCTAAAACCTTTCGGCCCTTCCAAGGCTCTTCAAGACGAGGCTCCAGACATTTTGCCACCTGAGAAGAGAGATGTAAGTAGAAAATAAATCAGCATTAAGAGGAAACGGTTTGGGGCACAGAACTGTAAAACTATTAATCCACAGCCAAGTATTCCATGGAAACGGAATGTATGAAAAAAGGAAGGTCTGACACAAGGTCCTTTTAGAAACTGGGAGGTCTGTAGGTACAAGAGGCAGAATGTCTTGGGGAGAAAACCCCAAAAGACCAAATTACTGAATAACAACCTCCTTCCTTTGGGAAAGTGGTGGCTTCTGGAGACTCTTCCTCCACATGAGACGCCGTGGCTGCAGTTCTTCAGGGCAGGGTAAAGGCAGCTTTGCTGAGGTTGCCCATTCTTTCCATTTTCACAGTTTCACAAGCCAGCAATTAAGAATTATAATAAACCAAAAGAGCAATCAAAGGCTGAACTTTAATACTTGTATATTTAGCTTAGAAAAATTTAACTTCTACCCCTACTCCCTCCCGTCCCCCCGAATTCCAGAATTAGTTCTAAAACCTTCCCCACCAACCTCACCCCAAGGCCAGTTTCATGTGGCAACATAAACACAACAAAAAAAACGTGTCCTTTAACAATGTAACTTAAATGTTGATGGAATCATAACTGCATGGCTCCCCCTCCAATTAGCAGCAGAATTCTTTATGTTTGCTTACGAAGCGTGAACCCTTCGCTTGTCACTACAAAGACCTTCTGTAGAGGACTTAAAAAAACAGCCCCAGCAATTAAAATGACAACAACAGAGGTGGACTGGGCACAACGGGACACAAAATATCCAGCTGTTTCTTTCCAGAGGAAGGACACACCGAGCAGATGAAATATCGGGGCCGAATTTTGGCAGCCTGCGGGAAGCCGGTGGAGGTTCTGGAGAAAACGGGGATTTCCCAGAAAGGAATTGATTAATATAGAATTAAATCTAACCTCAGTTTGTCCACACCATCAGGACTGTCACTCATCCTTTTTATCCACACAAATTTCCCCCTTCTTTTTTATAAATACTCTGTTTTGTGGGAATAAATACTCTGTTTTGTGGGAAATTCCCTCAAAATAAGACAAATGTTGGGGTTTGTCCTCGAAAATAAGCAAGGCAAAAAGTGATCTGAGAGGGTTAGAACTGACAAATCAGACTCTAAACTTACTTACTTTGGTGGTGTTAAAAACATTCTAAGAGTTTCTGAAGACCGTAAGTCTCACTACAAGCAATCTATTCCTTATCAAACGAGAACCCCTGTTACAATCACACCTTTGTGCTGCTGGTTCCTGCCTGTTCTGCTTCCCAACAGGAATAAGCTGGGAAATTATTTGTAATGGATGTAGGGAATTCTTTTAAATTATTTTAAACATGTACTTAAGTGATAAATCTGAAAAGTAAATGTTTCAGGTTAGCTTTTCCTAGTTGGGATTATAGTGATTATATATATATATAAAATACATATATTAAAACTCTATATCCTGATGAAGTAATCTCAATTTCTAATACAGCAAGAAAAACAGTGAGAAAATAACTGACACACACAGCCCCTCTCACTCAAGGGGTAGAAAAAACCCCAACCCTCTCTATAGAATCCACCTACAGACGTGTCCTTGGGGGAAAAAAAAACGGGGAGAGAACAATCAGGAAGATTTTCAGGGCTGTTGCTTTCCTGGAAGTTTTTGTCTCTCAGAACAGCCCAGGCACGGCAAGTGCTGTGGATCAGAACTCATCCCTGCAGTGTGTTTTGCACATCAAATTGATTATCCATGACTCCTTAGGCAAACACAGGGATGCAGCAAACATGTCAGCTCTTATCTATGGAATACTTGGGCACTGCACTCCTTGCTTTACATTTAGAGAGGGGAGCAGATAATGAGCTCAGCCATCACCTGGAGGATGAATTTCACTTGCAGGTTCAGGAGTATCTCTCGCTCTTCATGTGTTCAGTGAACCAGAATTTACAGGTGGCTCAGAACGTTTGTTTTCTGAGCTCTGCTTGTCTCCAGAGCAATTGCTCTGAGCGGGCAAAGGCTTTAATGTCTTCATCCCTTCAGCCAGGAAGCTCTTCATGAGCTGAGAACTCACAGACTCAAAGCAATCCCTGCAAAATACAGAGGACAAGACAGGAAAAAAACCACAAGAAAATAAAAAGCTGTCCTTTTCCTCCCCTAAATTCCCAGAATTCATCTTCAGATTCATGCCTGTGGCTAAATAAAACTCAGACTGTAATATCACCCTTCTCTGTGTTTCATCTGAAATAATTGCTTGACAACAAACATCTCTTCCTCCGTGAGTATTCTGTGGTGAATTCATTCACAGCAGGACAAACACATCAGAGAGGTGTCTAGTTTGAAAGCTGGCAAACCGGACACCAATGACAAACAAAACAGTGTGACAGCACAGGCAGGACACAGCCTGGGACCGTTCGGGGCACACCCTGACACCTCTGTCACCCACAGCCACCAGAAATGGTAGGCTGGGGAAAGTTTTGAAATCAAGAAGTTTTGACAAACCAGTAAGTCATCATAATAATATTAATAGTAATAATAATAGTAATAATGGATGTTTGGACAATATGTCATAAATCTCATTATCTTTTGCAGATATTTTCTATTTAACACAATGGGAATGTTCCACTCTACAGTGTCCCAAGTGGTATCAGACACCACTTTTACTGAGACAACCCTAACCCTGACCTTTCACTGAAAAAGGTCATCAGTAAAAAAGGTTATCCAAAAGGCAGGACAACCCAGCAGCCACAGAGCAGGACATTCCACCAGCAGATGGATCCTGAAAACACAAACTCCTGGAATACAGCACCTGGAAGTACAAAGAGAACAACCCCCTCTTCTGTCAGGCAGAGCAGGAGCCTGTGTCAACAGCAATCACACGCTCACACTCTTGCTCAACAGATGTACTTGAACTAGAGATAAGAGATTCAAAAACCCAGGCAAGGAATGTGCAAACCCTGCTGCCTCCTGTGCCTCTTTCCAGGCAGGGAAGGGCTCTCCAGGCAGGATCAGAACACCTCAGCCTGTCGTAAGTGGGAAAAAAACCTAGGAAAAGAAATCTTGCCCATAAGCAATCCAGGGTAGCAGCTGAGAGGACAACCTCGACAAAGCAGGACACAGATCCAGCCAATACATCCAGAAATTAGAGTACAACAAGTACACTCAGCATTGAATAAAACTGTAAGTAAATCTCTCTCCTGAGGAAAGGTTTAAGACTGTTTTCCTTTTTTCAAAGCCCCATAAATGAATATTCCCTCGCAGATAAAGTGGTTGTCTTCGCCTTTTTTTGGCAGATTTACAAAACAGATCCCGCAGGGAGGTTTTGCTCCGTGAGCAACCTCCTCAAAGAGTGAGGAGAAACCAGGAGCTAAAATCACTTGCCCAACCACGTTTCACAACCCTTCCTACAGCGGCATTGGTGCTTCCCCTTTCCCAAGTACAAAAACGAATACATTTTTCTCCCTCTTTTTCCTAAGAGGGGGGAAAACCGACCCTGCTCATCCTTTGGACACACAGAGAGTTTGGAGGAGCTCAAAACAATGGAGCCCTGTGTGCCCCACTCATCACACAGACACTGCAACGAGAGTGGCAAAGAATGCACAAAGTGTGTAATTACTGGTTCAGGAGATAATTCCATTATTAATACATCCCCAAAGATTGCAGGCACACAACTGCGCTTTAATTAGATGGTAACTGGAGGGGGTTGGAATTCATGAGGTAATAAATACGTTTTGGACTAACAAACTCCAAGGCTGAAGTGTTTATTAATCTAGAATATAAAGATTACACAGTTGATAGGAGACAACCTCAGGTTGTGCTGAGACGCCTTGTTGTTTAGAGATTTTAAAATTAATATTTTCTGCCTTTTGGGAGCTGGATCAGAGAGCCAAGATTGCTGGGGCCGGCACTGGAAAACATGACCAACTGTCCAACGATTCCGTGTTCTCCAAGGCAAAGACAATTTAAGTCTGAGCAGATGTTGTGTTTTTAAAGTTTCACCTTTTAATCAATTTGTCACCTCATCAAGCGCTGCAAACAAACTGCCTTCTGACAGCTCGCAGTGCCTCACTCTGAGGCTGAAAAGGGCAGATTCCTTTACAAGACTAATAGACCCCTCCTCCAAATCCTCAATGCCATCTCTATTTCCCTGCCTGTGGATTCACCTGCAGGACCACACCATGGCCACGTGAACAGGCACATCAATTTTACTGTGCCATTGAGTTTTCCTCCCCTTCCCATGGCTGTGTAAACTGTTTGCCTCCTACAGCACATTAAGGATTTGGAAACTAACTGTTCACTGCTGGGAGGATTTATATCCCAACCAGCTGTGCCAAGAAGTCAGAGGAATCAAATGGTCTAATCTATTAACTTGTCCTTGGGTAGTTCTAACTGGAGCTTTATAAATTGCTGGAGAGTTCAGTCCATTTAAACTTCATTTCTCTGCTGGTTTGGAAGTGTCAGTGCCCCACACAGGTAAGACTGAAGAGCAAATTTAGTCCAGGGAAATGTGGGCATGATTGAAGTCAAAGGCCAAGGTGTTTAAGCCAAAGGTAAATTTAGGCCTGAGGGAACTACAGAGGAAAAGAAGAAGGAAGAAACATGAGGAGGAGTAACTTGTGGCTCCTTGCAGGGGAAACAAGGCTGACAAATGCAAAGGGAATTCTGTCCATACCTGAGGGAGTGATGGAGCTGTGGCACTGCTGGACAAAACCAGGGGAATCCTGGACGTGCCACAAGAGCCACAGCACACTGGGCAGGAGCCAGGGGAGGAGGAACGGGATGAGGCACGTCCCGTTTAATGGGGAGGAAAATCCCTGCCTCTCTGAGCCATGGTGAGCGATCACCGGCAAAAAAACTTCCATTTCTGACGGCTGCAAAGATTTCAAGGTATTTAGGAAAATGTTTATTAGCCAGCTTAGGTGATCCAAAGATAACTGGCCACGTGTTCAGACACTTCCAGAGGGTCAGAGCAAAGGCCTCACACCAGCTCTGGAGAAAACTCCCCAGAGAATTCATGGAAGATGCCAAAGAGCCATTTCCAAAGCTCCCGCTTTTCCATTCCCAGGTTTATAGACTCTCCCCAAGTGAAACAAGCCACAGAGCCAAGTTTCCAATATTAAATCTCTAGGCAGCATGTTATTCACACAGCTTATGGAGATGTCTTTACCCTCTGGAAAAACCAAGTTGGAGAAAAATGGCTCCATCTTTGGGGAGCAGTTTCAGTCTCAGGATAACTACGTTAGGAAATCTCACTCTATTACCTCGTATCTTGCATTTTATTATCAGATTGGTAATAGGAAATTACCAAATAAAATTGGTATTCTACTTGGTAATTTTTTTCCATGGGCCTCGTCTTAATATGAAAGATGGTGATCATCAAATTTATTCAAGTTTTCCTGTCAACAACATCATTAACCAAATCCCTCAATTTCAAAGTAAATAAAAGCATCTGGGCTTCTGCACAGCAAGACTGACTTGCATATTTAAGCCTCATATATAGATGAATCTGCACTGGACCGAATTTGCATATTAATGAAGGACTAATTGCTCTTTGCAGTCAATTTTATGCAGATGAATTTACTCCTCTCAGTACAATTTTCATAATGTTCAGAAAGAGCCCCAAAAAACGCGAAACTTTTAAAAAGTACACAAATGTTCGACAATCAAGGAAGAAATATCATAATGACTCCAAACAGCTTTTACATTAAGTTGTATATAATTCATCTTTTATACTGTGGCTTTATTTTAACAGCCTCCCCCAAAGAACAAAACAATCCACGGAATAACTTCAGCCTATTCCACCTCCCCGGTCTCAGATTTTAACAGCTTGTAACAACCCATTATATTCTCTGGTTTCCAGCTGGAAGGATGGAGCCGGAATTTTTAGAAGTTAAATTTGCTAAACAGGAATTTTTCTGTTGTCTCCCAGTCCCCCTCACGCCACAGGTCAGTTAGGACACTTATTTGTCAGGGATTTCTGCCCAGTTTTTGTGCTATTAAGAAAAAGCCTCAAGGCCCAAATCCCTGTTGGGTCTCTCCTGGTACAAAACACCAGGAAAAGGACAGGAAAGTTCAGGGGAAAGAAAAACATCAACAAGTGCTGAGGGAAACTGGTAACGTTAGTGGGGGAAAGGGGAAAAGATAAATATTGGAGTAAAGAAAGTGGAAATGGAAAGAGAGGAAAAATTCAAAGTGTATATTGAGGTCTGGGTAGAAAGAGGAAAACTGAAGGATTTGGGAGAAAGTTCAAGGCAAAGGGAACAAATAAAAGGCAAAAATGCAGCCACAAATGTAACCACAAGAAAGAACGGGGAAGATAATGAAACCAGAAATAAAGTGAGAATCGAAGAACACACGATGCATAAAGAGACAGATGAAAGGAGCCACAAAAAATACAGTTTTTCCTAATTCTGCCAGAACAGAAGGGCAGAGTCAGTGGAAATGCATCAGGAATGGGAATTTGCATGTATAGCCTTCCTCCTGCCAAAGAAAAGAGCCTTAATTTTAACTGTGAAGACTGATAACCATAATATTTATATGTATCATAAAATCACTTACAGAAGAGCATTTTAATCAGCAGAGGAACGGCACTGAAGTTACATCTTTAAATGACTTGGAGGCCTTTTGTAGAAGGGTCACACTCACCACATCTGCCACATCTCAGCATCTTCTGCCCTTCTCTGCAGCTTTTGCTGGTTGAACACGTGGTTTTGAGGCCCACAGCACTCACACAGATATAGGATGGCTCTGGAGTGGTATCAAGAAGTCCTTTGTGATTTCACTCTATTTCTTCTCTAATAATTCCAAATATCCCACTTGCTCTCTGGACCACAGAGCTCTCAGATCTCCTGTGATCCCACAACTTTGTTCCTGAAAAGCAATAAATCAATAGATAGACAAATAAATAAATAAATAATATTTCACGTTCAAAATTAAATAATCTTCAGTGTAAACATCTTGGACTGAGCTATTCCCAAAAAAGAATTAGGAGCTCCTGAGCCTCTGATGGAAGGTGGGCATGGAAAAGGTCACTTTGCCATCTCTCCTTTTGGTCTTCCCAAACAAAAGCTACAACACATGGAGCATTTTTAGGGATACATGAGCAATAACGGCAACGGTTGTACCAGGCAAGATCCAGCCGCTGCAGGAAATAAAAAGGGGAAAGGAAAATAAAAAAGGCTTTAGGGCAGAAGAGTTGGCAGAAAATCTCAAACCAAGGGGAAGGACCAAGGGAAAAAGACCAAGAAGCTTTCACCAGGGTTCAACAAAAGAACAGACCACAGAACAAAGACAAATGGTTATAAAATAATAACAGCAATAATTGGAGAAGAATGACAAGTACTCCACCAGGAAAATATTGGAATGCTACTGCTGGAGAATTCTCACTGAGGAAACAGGGCTCAGTTCAGAGGGTCAGCCTGGAGCACTGGGCTTTTAAAGTTATTTGAAAACAAATTACAGCTCTTTGTGCACTTTGGGTTCTTGGATTATTGCTTCAAAATGCTTTGCTCATGGACAGGACTGGAGGGAAATGGATCCCCTTCATAACTTCTGTACCCAGCATTTGAAAAGGTGCTCCGGGCACCCTCCTTTCCTTCCCCCCGATTTGCTTCAAATCTGTCGATGAAGTCAGATGGTTTGTACAGATTATTTGAGGACTACAGCCTTAAAACGAAATAAGTTACTATTGCCTCACATATAAATATATATATAAGGGGAAATATCAGACAGATATTCTCAAGACAATTTACTATTTTCAGTGACAAAACCGACTCTTACTCTGGAATATTCCCTAGTAATGAGACAAAAGCTTTCTTTCACAATAATAATTTGCAAGTATTTCAGTGTTACATATTGGGAATGCTGCAAAATACATCCCATTTCAAAGGATGTTGGGAAATTTGATTAGCCTTGTACCTCTGGATAATGTGGTCAGCACCTGCTGCTTGAGCCAGGTTGGATCCTGATGTTACCAAATGCTGAGGATTAATTTGGAGGCATCCAAATTTTTGCCCTTCCATTTTCATTCCGCAAAGTTTAAACAGCCCTTAAAAACAAACAACCCAGTGCAAATCCAACGGATCTGATATTGATTTATTCCATTCATAAAAAGTAACAACATCATGGTAAATTCAATCTAGTCAATGAGAGGTTTATGAGCTTAAATACATCAAAAGGGCAATGAAAGCTAATATACAGTGATTAAATAACAATCTGTGAGGCAAAGACACCCAACTTTCAATTCCATGGCACTGGAATTGAATCCTGACAAAAAATGGGGGGGTGAATTGTTTCAGAGGATGCTGCAGCCATTTGCCCTTTTCAAGAGCTTGGAAGTCCACTAGGCAAGATTAATCTATAATTTAACTGAAGTGTATCTCAAAAAAAGGTTTCTGATTAAAATCTACATTTCTGTGCTTCCTGGCAGAGCCAACATTGCTGGAACAGGACATCAGCTGCAACACCAGCAATTCTGGAGCAAACCCCAAACTGTAAATCAGTTTTGTCCTACTCTAATACTGGTTTAACAATAAAAGAAGAACTTTGATGTTTAATATTTAAGTAGTATAATTATTCCTTTAGAACTAAGCCCAGGAGGACCCTCAGTGGGTACACAATGTGAACCAGCAACGAGCAGAACGTGGTTTTGCTGCCTGAGGCAGCTTTGATTTGTAGGGGCCAGTTGTCTCTGACCAGTCCGTGGAGAAGGAATGTCCAGATCCAATGATTTTCCCAGCTCGGGGGAAGGTGGGAGAGGAAGTTCTGCCCCTGCACCGCAAGCAGGAGCACTGGGTGATTCCAACTGCATTTTTCCAATCAGAAGAGCTCTTTGGCTGGTGCCCTGAAAGCGGATGGACATGTTTGTCCGGGCAGATCCAGAGGATCCACGGATTACGTGGACAGAGCGCACACACAGGTATGTAACACAGCACAGTGCTATTTAGTACCTCACACAGGTGGAGCAGTCCACTCTGGAGATCTCTGCAGCCCTGGGAAATCGGGATGACGTGTCTGGAACTCTCCCTCTCTTCCCCACTGCTGAGGTAACTCATGTTGGCAGCTCCTCTGAAGATTCCAACTTGCCCGTTTTCCAGAGTAACTTCCAGCTGCATTAAACACCAACACACAAAAACCAGGTAGCACAAACACTGAAGTCTGACTCAAATACAAAACACAGAAAATCTGGGTAATTCTGCAATTGAATCACAAGCAAACTACAATAATTTTTACACAGACTTGGACTGTCCATGGGACACATCAGTCTTTTAGGAGCAAAGCAATGTGGCTGCACTTCCTGAGGGAACTGAGGACTGGCAAACACATCAAGACACCTCTAGACCTGCTGGTTCCTACCAAATCCTGAAAAATCCAGTCTCCTGGGGGATTATAAGTCCCTGTTCACACCAGCCCTGCCAAATGCAAAGCCTTCTGTATTAAAGGATCCTCTTATTCCACAGCTCCTCCTGTCCCAGCCCTGAAATGCATGGCTGGATACTCTTTGTATATTCATTTATTTGTTGCTGGACATAAGAAAACCTTAAATCAGAACCCCCTGAAAGACCAAATGAATCGATTTCCAACCTAAATTTTAATTCCCTATTTTACTCCAGCAGTGCATTTTATCAGCAGGAATTACCTGGAAGAATATGCAATAGAGAAGCTCTGTAGAACAACTGAAGGCATGAGAGTAAATATAAAAATATTTACTTTGAAACTTCCATTTATTTTTCCCAAAATTGTAAAAAAAAAACAAAATAAAAAAAATAAACGGATTTGGTTGGTTGAAATAATGTGCAGACACAGTAACAGAAATATGAGGTGACAGAAGGGAATGGACCAGATCCTTGTGAATCAAATCCATTTTCCCAGGCACATAAAACTAAAGTGGCCTCAGCTTGATGTAACTGATACATCTCCAGAATGAATGTTAGACATGAAATAGCAAAAGGCTGCTGAGCCAAATTTATCTTGGGGAGGTTTTTTTTTTGCTATTATTCCCTTTCTACATTTTCAAAATATCCCTTAATGCTCTTTCCTTTCAGAAGGAAATGTAAGTCTCTCAAAATAATATTTCCAAGCTCAGCTGCAATCTCCTCCGTGGTAATTCACTCTGGCTGCTTGTTACTCTTTGTGAGGAATAGATCTGCTGGAGAGCAGAAAACAACTCTGTTCTCCTGATATACTTCATATTCAAATCACTCCAAAGTGCAGAAAGGAGAAATGACTTAGATAAGGGCATGGGAAATGTGGAATTCATCCATGGCTTCTGTGATGAGCTTCCCCAGTAACCGAGAGAGCTGTGAGTGTTAAAATAAGGAGAAATGGTACTGACCTAAATTCCAGAGTTATCATCACTACTTCCTTTCAAATGAATAAATAATTAAAATTATTTGCCTTGCACTCCAGCAGTGTCCACTGGCAAATATTTCGGTTTAATGTCTACCTCTGATCTCCATTACAACACCTTTAGATTGCTACTTAGAGGGATGAGACTTTCAAAAGGATCTCCATCTTAGTTTTCCCTGGTTAAGAATTCCAACTTCTTTGCTCTTTGTAACAAAGACAGACGTACCACGGGAATCTCTTCACACCTGATCTCTGAGACAAGAACGTTGTTTCCGTGTAGCTTTTCATGAAGTTTCCAGGTGAAAACAACAAGTGTCCAGTGCTGAGGGTCTGCGTTTCTGGTTCTTGCCCCCATATTATCGTGGGATGGTTTGGGCTGGAACGGACCTTAAAGGTCATCTGGTCCCACCCCCTGCCATGGGCAGGGACACTTTCCATTGTCCCAGGTTGCTCCAAGCCCCGTCCAACCTGGCCTTGGACACTCCCAGGGGTGGCTCTGGAGCCCCTGCAGGTGATGGATGCCCACAGGTCACACCCCTGGCTGTGCCATCCCCCGTGCACAGCCAGGCTGCAGCAACACAAGGTAACTCTCATGACTAGGATGAGCCATCAATAATCATCTCTTTTAAGCACAGCATCCTATAAATCCTCCTAATTAGTAAACTAGATGTCTTCTTTTTAGCAAACAATCCCCAGCCTCCCTCCTTATTTATTTCCCTGGATTCAATTATGTTTGCACCTGCTGGCCCAATCACCTAAATGACACATTCTGGATGGAAGGGAGAAGCTGGGCCATAAACAATAATTTCATTAGAGCTCAATTTCAAATACTTGCCTGCACCTATTTTCTCTGCCCTGTGGAGAATGTTGCTGCTGTTTGCTCCTCTGTGGCTCTGCTCTCCTGTCAGGAGACACAGCAGCACCAGCAAGAATTCCTCGCTGTTCCCCATTTCTCCTCCGCTGCCGACTCCATAGGAAGCAAAGCTGGGGTTTTCCTGCAGGGGAAGGACCATTAGAATAAAGAGGGAAGAAGTGATTTCCAAGCTGGACTGAAAGACCGATAAAGGCCCAAACATTTCAGTTGGTTGCTAAAAAGACTCTTGGTGAAATAAAGGTGTGGAAATATTTCTGTGGAACTTAAAAAACAGAGTTAACAAAACTCAGTGTGGTCATAGGAGATGGTGAAAGCAATGGTCCATATTCCTGAGCGTTCTTCCAACTGTTCCAGGATACATCAATCCATGGTTTCCTTTATAACTGTGGAAAACAATCCATTATATTTTCACATAACTAATTAAGGTATGAGTTGTTCTCCAAGAAACTCATTTAATCCACAATCCTGCATCTTTCATTTCACCAATCCTCTCCCAGATTTATTCCCCATTGACTTTCACGGTTTGAAAATGAATGTTAAGCCAATATTGGGCAAAGTTATTAATTTACCACATTTATCTTGCAATCAACAGCAATTTGGGTGAGTGTGTAAAAGTGTACTGTATATAAATTCAAACAGTAAGCAAAGGGGAGGCAAAGAGCCAGTTAATGCCCTGACAGAGGAGCCCTGGAGAGAGGAACTGCACAGCATTTTCATGGAGCACGTGGGAAAACTGCAGCACGGGAGGTGTGAATGGTAATTCTGCAGCTGCACCAAATGCAGGGTGTCAGACTGTCTGCAGGCTGAGCAGAGTTAAGGAAGTGCATTTTTCCTGCAGCACCGAGGCTGAGAAATGGTTAACTCGGGGAAGCTCAGCAGAAGGAAGCTCAGCTCACCCCAAAAAGGGCAGACAGGAGTTAATGCAGCTGTGAAACAGCCACAGGAGCAGTTCTGAGTGGAGACAATTACCCGGCCTGCATAAAGGTTCAAACCAGGGATCAAAGAGAAATGCATTTGCCAATTATATTTTCGCACTGTGGCAATTGTGCATGATAGAGAACAATTACTGCGTCCTGATCTAAACAAAGAGACACGGAGGGTTTCTGTTGGCCAGGACTTCCTTGCTTGGTGCCTTTGATCTGCTCTCAGGTCCTCCTCTGGTACATGGGTGTCTGAGGCACCCTGGAATTCTCCTGTAGTGTTTCAGATTTTCTGAGGTGTTAAAAAGAAAAAGAAAGAATAACATTGCATTATTAGGTATTTATCTTTGGATTTCTTGAGTAATTTTAGACAGACGAGTCCTACCGTTTTCACTTGTAATTCTCCCATGTTTCAACTGTCAGATAAATGTGTCTGTCAGATGGAGCTTAAACAACCCTCAGCAAACCTTTGGGTTGGATTTTTGATGTCTGAGCAGCAGAGCCCTGGGTGACACCGAGGGACAGACATTTCCTACTGAGAGCAGGGAAGGCAACACCAGCACGTGCACATGTTTAATTGTTGCAATGTCTTCTGAAAGTATAAGAAAGGTGCAATGAGTCCAAGATGAATTCCAAGTGTTTCACTTCATAAGTAGTTCTCAGTTAAGCAGTAAGTACTTTTGTAAGTATTCTTCCATTAATTCTTTCCATTAATGAAGAGAAGCAGTGCATGAGCTGGAACTCTTAAATTAAGATAATGATTATCATAAACAGCTGTTTTATTTGACAGTTTGAGGGATATGGGTGTGCTGTGATTTAGTTCAGCGACTTCAGCTCAGCTGAAGGCTCAGGCCATGAGATGAATTGAATTAAACAGCCTTGCCCTTGTCTCTAATTGTATCAATCATAAAATCACCACTTAAGGACAGAATCTTTAGGGGGTTTTTGTGCCATAGGTGCAGACAGGCTGCTACTCCCCTGGGTTTAAGTGCAGCCCTGCAGGAGCAGCGGACAGGACAGCCAGATAACAGGGCTGCTTGTTAAGCAACACGTGTTATCTCCTCCCAGCAGACACCAAGGGGCTGGAACTGTCTCTGACCAGAACCTGCAGACAAAGCCTCGAGCAGGTGGGAAGTCAAACCCCTCACCCTGCCATGTCCCAGCTCATGATTCACCTAAACCCCTGAAGAGTAAGCACAGAGACAACTATGATACAGGCATGAAACGCACGGGGAGGGGAAATTCTTCCCATGGGGATGAAGTGCCATGTTTGGAAACCAAAAGGACCTACAGTTCATCTATGGATTTCCTCCAAAACCAATCCTAAATCCCAGTGTGGCTGCTGCACTTTCTTTGACTTCACTGGGAAGAAAAAAAAAAAGGCTAAATTTGTGCTTGCTTCCCAAAAGAAAACTGATTTTCCAATGAGGAGGAGGAGCACTCTAATTTCCTTCCAGAAAACTCTGCCTTCTGAATTAGTATCTGCACCCTAATTTTTACAGCCTCATTTCTGTACCCTCTTCACCAAGTCTGTACCTGATCTTGGAGTAATTAGGGGGCACAGGATATCCATAATATCAGCAACAGGATATCCCAAATCAGCAGCTTTTGCACCACTCAAGGACTGATTTTTCAGTGTTGCTGTTGCAGACTACACCAAGAGCCTCAGGAATGTCTGGAAAAACAGGCTTGGTGCTGCTGAGGTCAAAGGAAAAAAAAATCTACCCCTGATTTCAACCCCGATAAAATTATTGACACCCATTCCTGTGTGATACATATCCTAGCAAATTCTGTAGGAAACAACCATAACCCCATAAATTATAAACATACCAGGATCTCCTCTCCAACTCGTTAAGTTTCATTAATGACCTATATGTGGGCATAACAGTCACAAACAATTATTTTTAAAGCTGGTAATATATCTAGTCATTTAACCCCTTAAAAAAAAAAATCCTTTCCATACTTGTAAAGTGTTATAGGCCTAATCTGGATAATCTTATTACATGTCAAACATGGTCTTACCAATGGATAACACTTCCTAATACACTGACACATCTTTGTTAACACAAAACCTCTCTTTGTTAGAAAAAGAGGAAAAAAAAGCCCCCCATGCAGTCAGAGAAATTTGAAATCTTGTCACCAAACTAAAAACCAGCAAGTAAATATTAACTCTGTGAAGTGCAAGACAAGTTTTATTGACCACTGAGGTAAATATTGACTGAAATTAAGCAAATATTTATGTGCTGATGGGGATGGAACGGATCCTCTTCAACACCAGAAGCAAAATTTTGCCTCCTACGTTTCTGGGTTTGCACTTGTACCTGGAATTCTGTCTACAACGGCAGGGCTTTTTAAAAACCAAAACTGTCTTTTCTCAGCAACTCAACTGGATGTGCGTGCAGAGGGCTGGAATATTTTGGCCTTGTCCAAGACAGAGATTTATCAGATTGGTTTCAGGCAGAACACATTAACTCACTTCACTAAGATCTGACCAGGTAACAACTAAAGGGGTCAACAGAAAGTTAGTGAAATTCCATTTTATGAGTTATATTTGAACACTAATTTGGAGTTTAACCTAAAATATATCATACACAGGGTGGAATTGTTGGGGCTGTTCTGTGCAGGGCCAGAAGGTGGACTTTGGTGATCCTGGTGGGTCCCTTCCAACTCTATGATTTACCAAGGCTAATAAAGAATAATTAAGTCTACAACTCTTAGCAGGTACTACAGATAGAATATAAATTAACAAACTTATCTATCCTTCCTAATAAATCCACTCATGTTTCCACACAGAAGCATTCCTTGTTCAGTGGAAGGATTCGCACACTCTGATTAACACACATCAGATTGGGACAAGCCTGATTTTGAGCAACTTCAAAGATTCTACTGAAAATTCTGGCACCTTTAAGGGCACCCATTAGAGGATCCCAACGTCATGACCGCTCTATCTTCTGACCTAAATACCTCTGCGATGGTTTTGCAGAAGCAACGAACACGCCCCTCCGAAAATTCTTTAACAGCTGAGTACTGTTCGAGTCGCTGTATTTAACAGACCCTTCAGCGTCACTGCGAGAAAAGGCCAGCTCGGAAAACGGCTCCTCCACTTGGTTCTAATGCCCGCGGGAACGGCTCTTTCCCGCCGATAAAGACAGGAGCGGAGCACCCTCCTGTGCAGGGAGCAAAAACTGCAGCTGCCCTTTGTGGCTCCGCCGGCTCGCTCTCACTCGAGCCTTTATCTGTGCAAAAATAAACAAGGCTCCGGGACCTAATTCAGCAGCTTTGTAACAATTCTATGACAGCACCGCTCTGGAATTACCCTCAGTTTAGAATGACTTAGGAGGAACGAGCACAGCGAGAGCTTGTAAGATTTCTGGAAACCTCAGGGAACAGGGTGATGTCATTGCAATGTAAAAATATCTGGTTCAAATTCCTCGCGAGTCTCCTTGACAAAGCTCCCAGGATCAGATCAGGATCAGCAGCGAAATTCAGCTCCTCTGCCATCACCCCCGGGGGGAAGTTTTCAAAATAAAGAATAAGATTGATAAGGTCTCTGTCCTGCAAGCCCTTAGAGCTGTTTTCTTGTGCTCGAAATCCAAACTGAAGGAAGGGTTGAGGGAGTTAGTTTTGAAAAAAAAGAACATTCAAAACTCAGGAAATATTCAAATTTTAAAGGTTATTTGAGCCTCTTGGCAAGACTTTCAAATCCTTCAAACAATTTAATCTCTCGTAGTTTTGCAAAAGTCTTCCACACTCAAGCAACATTTTTGGGTAAAATGAAGACAACCAATAAAGCCTTTGAATATTCAGGACATTCTGCTATTCTACAGACTCTTACAAAAAAAAACCCAATTTTTTTGTCATATCATTAACTAAAATTGCTCTCCATGTATCTGAGATCAGCTCCTTTAAATCTCACCACAGATGTATCCTGTACATCTCATTTTAAAGCACCAGTTCCTTCCACACCTCCTGCCGAAAAGGAAAAAAAAAAAAAAAAAAAAAAGGTGATACAAAAGATGCAGATTGTAATCCCTCAACCTGCCCTGCAGGAAGATTCCTGCAAGAGCTCCTCCAGGAACTGCTGTTAGGATACAAAATACTTTCATCAAATATTTCTGTGTGTAGAACAAGTTCCCAGCAACTTTTAGTCCAGAGGGAAGTACCGAGCTGCCAGGGCATAATTCCACAAGGATGGATCAGTGTTTGCTCCAACGTCCTCATGCACTGAACAACCACAGGGAAAGCAGGTACACACTCAGCAAACCTGCTGATTGCACCAATTAAGGAGGTACCACCTATACCTGGGAGGGTCAGAAAATCTGGGATACACCTGAGTGCATCTACACCTGAAAACGCGCCTGGACACTGACCCAGCCAACTCCGTGAAGTTCCCTGGCATCCTGGGAGCACAATCCAACTACAGATTGGTAAATTCATTACCAGGTATTCCACGAGTGTGCAATAACCACGGGAAAAAGACTTCCAGTTTTACGTACATAATCTCCGAAATCTGTATTGTGTCGGGAGTTACTAAATCCAGGGGTCATTAATGGCACCAGGAAATCACACCTGTTAAATAACAACATCTCTGAAGAGTTACATACCTTCTAATGAGCTCTGAACTGGAGATCAATCAGCAAGCGACCTGCATGAGCAAACATTATTGATTAATAAGCTGCCACGAATTAATTTCGTGTTTCCAGTCCATGTAACAATGAAAAGCTGTCTGAGGACAACGTTGATTTAAAGCTACATTTGTACTTCAATGCATTTTATAATTACAAAAAAGAAACAGCTGAAGAAATCTTTTATATTTATACCCTTCCAAGCGGTGTACAGAAGGCATGCATAATTTCCAACCATAAAATACTGTTTAAAAATAAAAAGATTTATAATTGCTTTTCCTGATTTGAGAATCAAATTGGGATTTTTTTTTTCACGTTGTCCTTCACAATCCAAACACGCTGTGAGTGACTGACTGAGCAAAGAGTGGGAGAACGAACAATATGGCACAGCAGAAGCCAAACACAACAGGTCTGTGTTATCCTTGGAAGGATGGGGACATGGCCATGTAATTCTTCGAGTGCTTCCAGCCAAGCATCTGAGATCTGCATTGCTGCTGCCACTGAGTATTGAGATAATTAGGCAGAAGAATTACACAAATTAGAAGGTCTTCTGAGTTCAGGGGGCCCACAGGAACAGGAGGCCTGTAGGTTTGTTTAATATTAAGTGTATCTGTAATAACTGGGCCAGGTTTCTTCCAGCCCATCAGCCACAGCCCAAGTGAAACACAGGGGACGCGAGGCCTGAAACTTCCAGGTGAGAAATTCTAGGCGCAGCTTCCAAAAACATCATAAAAAGTAGACCAGATTGCTGCAGATGCCTCCTTGAAACCTACCTCCAAGAGAAACAGAGATGCATCCCGTGTTTTCAGCTACTTCCTTGAAAATAAAAGAGAATGTTTGTTGTCAGATGATGTCACTGAACACCAGGCTACTTAACTCATATAAACACTCGGTTTTTCACCTCATGAGTTCTATGTTTTACGTGCCCGTTTTCTCCCTCTCCCGGGGTTATTGACCCCACAGCATTACTGTATTTAAACATTTGAATTAAAACAGCCTTACTTTTGAATTAAAACTTTTCTGTTCTAACACAACACTGATATTCAAAGCTGCTCAGATATTAGCCCCACTTCCCGTGTGAGCTGCATACCTAAACACTCCTAGAAAAAAAACACCAGAGCCAAGGAAAACAGATGCCATTCCTGGACGCAAAACTAATTTATTCAAGAGCATATTTCGAACGAAAAAACACACCCCCCACCCCCGTATCTATTTCATTTGGAGCCTCTCCCGAGAGCTCCCGCAGCATTAACTAGGGCAGCGCTCCCCTCAGGTTTCCTGGGAGGCAAAGCCAATTTCCAGCCAGCAGGACTCCCCTAATCGGTCGCAGCACACGTATATATTTATACGTCTACACACATCCCTTCATTTCCTTCCTTATTACAGCCTTCGCAGGTTAATTTTAATGGAGGCTTTCGATAAAATTCAGCAGGGACCTCCAACCGCCCCCCTCCCCATTTTGGCGGGGCTGCGCCTGAGGGGACCCCCCCCCTCCCCAAGCCCCTCATGGGCCAGGGCGGGGCGAAGGCCTCGACGGTGCCCGAGCAACGCCCAGCTGGGAACCTTCCTCCTCCTCCTTCTTCTCCTCCTCCTCTTCTTCGTCTTTTTCCTCCTCCCCTCACGGCTCCTCCTCTTCCTCCCACCCCCCCGGGCCCCGGCGATGGCGGCGAGCGGCGGGCTGGAGGCGCCGGGCGCCTCATGAGGTACCGGGAGGGAGGGCGGGGAAGGGGGCGGCCCCCGCGCCCCCCTCACGGCCCGGGGAGGGGAGAGGAGAGGAGGGGCGCTGCTCCAGGGTCTTCCCCTTCCCCTCGCAGGGTACGAGCCCTGCCCCGAGGCGCTGCCGGGGGGGGGGGGTCCCGGCTCGGCGGTGCCGCCGCGGTTCGATCCCTCCCGAGGGACGGGCTGGGGGGGGTGTCCCCGAGCGCGGCGAACCCGCGGTGTGTGTGTGTGTGGGGAGAGGATCGCAGGGCCTTTATCGAGCGCTCGGTTTTGGCTAAACCTGCGGCGGGGCGGGGGGGAGCAGAGCCTTGGGGCGGTTGTGCGGGGTTGTTCCCCGCGATCCCGGTCGGGAGCTGCGGTGATTGGGAAGTTCGCTCGGGCGCAGCGCTCCGGCAGCGGGATCGCTCGCTCTTTAAAGCGCCCGAATGTCGGGGTTTGCCCCAGACCGCCGTCCGGAGAGTGATGAACAGCGGGGTGGGATTTTCTTTTTAATTCCCTTTCCTTATTTAAACGCTGGCGTCCCGACCCTGCGGGACTCAGTAACCCTGTTCACAGGAGCCAGTGCCATCTCCAGTTCATCGGCCTTGACTCAAGTGCCGAAAAATTCAGGACGCGAATTTTGGCTGGTCTGAAGCGTGATGTCATCCTTGGCCAACGAAAAATAGCAGTAGTACAGCAGCACTTGTAAATGTAACTAAGTTCCCATACTCATGTATTAAGTTACCGCGGTTTACTTTTTAATTTTCTTTCCAAAGGCTAAAGAGCTTGGGTTTTGTGCAGAGGCATCGAGAACTTTTTGCCGTGCAAAACCAAGTTTGATGTAACCTCTTGGTGAAACTGGCTGTGGAAAAAGTATTTTTAAAGAGGAATCTGTAAGAGTTTGAACGACACGAGGAGGATTATAACAAAATTCCCAGTGTTTCAATAACACTACTCCACAGTGACAAGTATTGTGCCAAATCCAGCTTCAAGGCATTCTCCAAAATCGTTACTCTGATGTTACACCAGTCCAGAGAAGCTGATTTAACACTGTTTGATCAGAGTAAAGGCTGATACAAAGTGAGAAACTGCCCAGCAAGGCGACCAAAAGATGCCAATGGAAAGATAAATGAGACCTCGTTTGGCTGCTCTCACTGTTGGACTATTTATTGCCTGCATTTCGTTTTTCACTCAGAGCCAGTCTCTGTTAAATGGTTTTTACAATATGGCCTAACCTGGTTCTGCTCCCTTCCCCAGACAGGATAATCACATTAATCTGATAATGGCCCTCAGTTTGGGGCATGGCTTCTCACCAGAACCAGTGCTCACCGTTTAATGGGTGCATGTAAATGTGCTCCTTCCCTGCCCTCCTGCTGTTGCTATTTTTGTGCAGTTATGCAGCACTTCCAAGATCTCCCCCGTACAAGCCAGTGCTGGCCTCCTGTCCAGCAGCTTTTGCTGCCCTGGTTTGCACTGAAGCAACCTCAGCTGTTCCTAAGGAATGCCAGGGAAACCTGCACGGGGGTGGAAGGAAACAATTTCAGTGGCACGCAGAGAGTTGTCCCGTGGAGGCGGGGTGGGAACCCTTCAGAATGAGCACGCACCGGGTCTTGGGGAATCCTGGCCTTTACTTGATGCAGACAATCACTCAGTACATTAAACTGGACTCTTTTCATCTCTTCCTTCAGCTGTGACTTTTTGTACCCCGCTCTAGGAGGCACAAGTTCGCAGGGACCCTCAGGACAGCTGCCAGCATGCAGCCCAACTGCGGCCACCCGCACAGCACCCCGGGGAGCGGCGATCCCAACCCCTGCCCGCCGGCCGGAGACAGCTCCTGCCGCCCCAGCGCCGTGCACATCCAGCTGGGAGAGGCCAGGGAGACCCCCGGCTCCAGGAGGGGCTCCCAGAGCCGCTCCCACGGCCACGGCGAAGCAGTGGGAGGGCTGGAGGATCCCGGGCCGGACTCGGAGGAGCACGGCGGCAGCTCCCTGTCGGAGCTGAGATACCTCCTGCAGTGGCTGCACAAGAGCCTGCCCTACCTCCTGATCCTCTGCGTCAAACTCCTCGTGCAGCATCTCAGCGGTAGAGTATGACAAAAGCGGGTCTGAGAGAGGAAACCCTCCCCCCAAAGAGACAGACTAATAACCACGGCTGAAGGATAATGCAATTTATTTTTAGCTCGATTTTTATTTGCTTTATTCATCAGAAAGAGAGATTTGCTAAACTGCATTTCAGTGGCTTCTGTTTCCTTTGCTGGCATATGTACAACGTGCTTAATTATCCTGCTTGGAGAGTCTGAGCTATTAATTGTAATTACAAAGACATATTAGAAGTGGCTGCTTTTTTAACACAGTTCAGTGATGATTTTTTTTTTTCCCTTTTCATGTGTATAACTGATCCTATTTTCCTAATAGGCATTTCTCTTGGAATTGGGCTGCTAACAACTTATGCCTATGCAAACAAAAGCATAGTAAATCAGGTTTTTCTAAGAGTAAGTATCATCCTGTGACACAAAATTCTCTAAGCTAACCAAGACTTTTACTCATCAAATTTTGAAAGAAGTGTGAATGGAAATACTGCTTTATTTACCTAATAATGTTAGGTATAACAAGGTCTCAAGATGGAAGCAGTCTTAACGCTTCTGTACAGTGTAGAACTTCTCAGATAATAAGCATAAAAAGAGGGGGTTTTTTCCCCCCTCTGACTTTGACTGGAAATCACTTCAGCTGATAAAAGCTTTTTGTAATTTATGGAACAACTTGTGGATTAAACAGCAGTTGACAGTTTAAATTTTCATCTCTCTGTTCACTCCCAAAGGGAAACCTGTTCCTTCAGAGTGGGGTGGGTTTGGTTGTGTTTTTAGAAAAAACCTTAACACACACACACAGAGAAATTGGCATTTTGAAAACATTACAATTCCTGCTTTACCTTTCCCCTGAGTTCTCCTGTTTCATGTGGCCTAAACCCACTAAGATCCCATCCTCTGGTGGTGGCTGCTCAGGAGCCACAGGCTCGGTGCTTTGGGGGGTGTTTCAGGCACTGCTCCCGAGGCAAGGACTGCAACGTGTCCTCACAATTCCCTCGCAGGAACGGTGCTCCAGGTTGCAGTGTACCTGGTTACTGCTCTACCTGACTGGATCATCCCTCCTCCTGTACTACACCTTTCATTCTCAGTCCCTGTATTACAGGTAAGCACAGAAACACCTCTCCCCACCCCGCAAATGACTCCAGACCAGCTGGGATCATTTTATTGGCTCTCTTCCTTCAATCGTGGCACTGGTTTCTCCTTCACTTTAACCTCCGTTCCTCCCCTTCCGCCAAGCTCAGCAGGTGCTGTGCTTAGAAACAGTCACTTGGAATTTCCTAGACTCCACAGTGGGCTTAGTGTGCCATGGGAATGTCCTGGTTTGATTCCCAGCTTTGGCCCTTTATGACTCCAAGGGGTTTTTCCCCTTATCCCCTCAGCAAAAAAAAAAGCAAACCCAGGGCTGAGGGTTGTGATGAAGGCACAGCAGGGAAGCCTCCAAAATGGGAAGGCTGTCAGAGATCCTAAGGATCAATTCCCAGTGAACAGTCCGTTTTCTCTGTGGAAACCAGGTTCCCTTCTTTCCACCTGCCACGATAATCTCTGGTTACACTTGCCTCTACAGAGGGTGCTCCAGTAACTTCTGATGCTTCTTTTTGTAGCTTAATCTTCTTAAACCCTACGGTGGATTTTATGAACTTCTGGGAGGTGCTTTGGATTGTGGGAGTCACAGATTTTATTCTGAAATTCCTCTTCATGGGCTTCAAGTGCTTTATTCTCTTGGTGCCTTCTTTTATCATGTCCTTTAAATCCAAGGTAAGGAAACAAGCTGTGTTTTTGCTTCCTTGTGAAGATTTTTTTCTGGTAAAAATGAGCCTAATTATTAAATTCTACCTAGAGGAAAGTCCTTAATTAAAGATCTGTGTGTAATCCACCCTGAGCAAGAAAACCCTGTGGATTTCCTGCTCTTCCCTGCTTGGTGCTAAGGAAGGTTTTCAGTGAGATGGGAAACAATTCCTTTTATCGTGCCAGTGCATAAATGGGTTTATTTCTGCCTCTGAGGTGGGGGTTGAGGAAAGCTTTTCTTTCCTGCCCTCTAAGAATGTGCACAGCTGGAGCAGCTGGGGCACAGCAACTCTGGGACATGCCTGACAGGCTCTGTCAAGGCTTTAAGGTCTGCACGTGCAAACTGCTGCTTTTTTCTCTCTCCAAAAACAATTCTGAGTTCTCTTTGTGCTGATAAACCTAAGCCATATTTGTGTCAGATCAAGGAACTTGGTTCATAGCTTAATTTCTCAAATCAGTGAGGTTTAATAATTTTCTCAGGAGCTTGCCCCGATTGGTGGTGTATTTATTTTTATCTGCTTCCCGAGGTGAGGCAGCAAAACCAATTACAGTTTATCTTAAAATTGCAATTACTAGTGCTGGCTCCAAAAAATAAATTAACAAATGGAGTTTCACATGGCAGCATCTGAACAGGGTATGTTTTGGGAGGTTTTATCTCTTAAAATGTGCCAGAACAAGTTCTTCTCAGGTGCAGCTGGCTTCTCTAAATACTGATTTATAATCCAGATCTTTGGGTTTTTCTACAGCCGGTGATGTAACATCTAAAAACCAGTTATTGAAAATTCCATTACACCAACTGTGACCTAAATTGTGCCTAAATTAAAGAAGGAACCTGATCAATAGTGGCAAACTGTGGCACTCTCCAGTGTCCACTGTAGAAGGGGTGCTGCTTCTCTGCTATAAATACAGTTTTAAAGAGAAACTGGAGGAAATGAAGTAAGAGCTAAGCCAGATATCTCAGATTGTCCACACACACACACAGGGCTCCCTGCAGGACACTTGTGTTTTGTTACTCGGGAGTTTTTCGGGTGTTACTGAACTCTGGTCACCTGTTACCCTCTCCTTCTTTCCTGGCCCCAATCTTCTTATCACCTCATCCTTGAAGGAGTTCATTATCACCAGGCTTCTTACACGGGCATGAAATGATGTTCACAGGGAAAGAGTTTGTAATTAGTATTTGTTAATAACAGAATGGGCCTGACTCTCCTTTTCTAACCCCGAGTGCAGGGCACAGCTCTGGCTCGGGACAAGCTGCTTTATGTGCCCAAATCTGTCCTATTTTCCTTTTTCATATAACTTTTATTTCCTGGTTTTTTACCCTTATGAAGCCTGACAGCATTAAGTAGGCAGACACCATCTTTCAGCCTATTAATTTGGTTTCCTGCAGCCCAGCCATCAGTTCTGTTCTTGTCACTTGCCCAGTTGTTATTTCACGTTGAAATACCGAGTTTCAAACTGAGTTGTTTCGAGACATTCCGAGAGGGGGCTACTGACAAAGAATAACAACGCACCTTTTCCCCTGTATTTTCCAAAGCCTTTGTGTTTGAAATCTTCCTCTGCATGTCTCTCTCAGGGCTACTGGTACATGCTGTTGGAAGAGCTGTGCCAGAATTACCGGATGTTTGTCCCCATCCCAGTGTGGTTCCGTTTCCTCGTTGCCCACGGGGAGCTGGACAGTGTCCTGGGATGGTCCCTTGGGATACTGCTGGGCCTTCTCTACCTCATCCTGAAGGTAGGTGAGCTTTGCATTCCAAACCAACACAGTGCTGGAAGTTCCCCTCTGCACTGATGGCAGGTCAGTGCTTCAGTTCAGCTGAAGAACTGATAAAAGACCTGGCTCAGCACCCTGAATCAGCATTGCCTGCACCTGTCCTGGGAAAGGCTTGGGATTGCAGAGCAAAGAACACCTACTGGATGTCCCCTCACATCAGCCACTGATCAGACTGTTGTCAGATACTGCCAAAAGAATGTGCATTTTCCAGGAAGCTGCATTTCCTCTCTGCTGGAGCATCCTGTGTGAGGCTAAACAAGCCGAACACGTCCCTGCTGGCTCTCTGTGCACCAGAGAGCTGCTCTGCCCCACATGCAGCCAGAGTCAGGGCAAGTTTGGCTTTGAGCACCCCCAGTACTCCCCAGTGCTCTGGTACCTTCACTGCAGCCCTACAGCTCTGGCCAATGTGATAGGAATGGGGAGATCTCTGCACTCAGATGCTTCAGTTCAGAACCTCAACACTGTTTTTCTTCTAGAGAACAAACCTTAGTTTGGTTACACATAAAACAACCCAAATAGGGTCAGTCTGAACTCTGGCTTTGCTTGTGTTCCTGCCAACATCCAGGCAGCACTGAGGATCCCAGTGCTGGAATCTGCCAAAAGCTTGGGAGGCTTTTAGTTCACAGAGTTAAAAACACTAAGCATAACCCGACTTTTCTTTCCCACTTCAGCTTCTGAGCTTTTTTGGACAACTGAGAAACTTCAGGCAGGTTTTAAGGATGTTCTTCACACGCCCAGTGAGTATTGAATTCGAAAGTTCAAAACCATAAACCCAATTTACGTGGAAATACTTTCTAAATACCTCATTCCTGTATTACTTTGTACTGTTCTAGCAAGAAATAACTGCATTTCTGCATTAAACCCTGTACACCCTTCTCCCATTTCAGTCTGAATTCCTTAACTACGTGATTTTATTGCCATCTGAACAACAACAACAACCACCCACTCCAAAATCTCCTCTGCACAACCCTTCAGATGAAAGGATGTGAGGCAGCACACCCTTTTTGGCCTGCTCCACTTCCGAAATCAGCCAAATGTTTCCCTGGATTAGGGATTTAATACTTCTCCTGCCACAGCAGCCCTTACTCGAAATTCCCTTCTGTCCTGGTGCGGTTGGCCTTGGCTTTTCCACCCCCCTGGACACCAACATCTGCTGAAGGCCCTTTGTTTTGCAGCACTACGGGGTGCCAGCCAGCAAGAGACAGTGCTCTGAATCAGATGATATCTGTTCCATCTGCCAGGCTGAATTCCAGAAGCCCATTCTGCTCATCTGTCAGGTAACACGCACAATCCCAATGATGATTTCTTTTGTTTTCGCAAATTAAACAACAGAAGATGGGATGGGTGAGTAGATGTTTTATGATCAGTTTTAGGAATCAGGCTGTGCAGTTAATACAGAGTGTTACACGTGGAAGAGCTTCGAAGCTCTAAGTTCTCTCCTGTTTTTCTTGCAGCACACATTTTGTGAAGAATGCATCAGCCTGTGGTTTAACAGAGAAAAAACGTGTCCCCTCTGCAGAACTGTCATTTCAGACCATGTTAACAAGTGGAAGGATGGAGCCACATCAATGCATCTCCAGATTTTCTAAAGCTTCTCAACCAGCTCCGTTTGTCCCCTCTGGGTTTTCCTCATCTCCTGCAGGTTCAGTTGGAGGTTTCCCAGTTCCAGGCTCCTGTCAAACCTCCCAGCTTTGAAAACACAGCAGGAAACGGTGACTTGGCCTTTTTTAAGCAGAGAAAACCTGAAGTTTTCAGAAGGAATGCAGAAAAAGCCAGCCTTGCTTCTCTTGTGACCGTCATAGGAAACAGAAACCCCGAGATGTGCTGCATTAAGGCTTAATTCCACAGTGTGAGTTCCAGACTGGGCCAAACTCTGTTTATCTTCTAACATGACTCAACCCAAAAAGGACAACCTACCACTTTTATGTGAGCAGATTTTATACCCTGGACTGCAATGGGAATTAGAGCTCCATGTCACACTTGCCATTAAAGATCCCTGAGTGCCCTCTCAATTAAATGGATTTTTGCTCCTCCACCTGTACCAGCAACTGTTTCTCACTGTAGCTGGATAAGCACAAGAATAAGATGCTTCCCTTTAGGTTCTTGTAGGCTTCTAATGGATCTTGAGCTTAATTTTTTGCCTTTAAACCGACCACTGATGTTAGTTTTTTACTTGGCATTTTATAAAGCTGGTATTTTTCAAACAGATCTTTTAATATTATATTTTTTGTCGTAACAGGAACCAGATTTTCTTACGGGGGAGAGTCTATTTTATACTGTATTTGCAATTTGTAGTATGCATAAAAATCAGAGAGAGAATAAATGCATTTAAATCTACTTGTTTGGTGCATGTTGAATAAAGAAGGAAGATTTGTTACTGTTTGAGTATTTAAAGCTCACTGCCAGGCCTGGTTTTGTTGTTAAATTAATGCCTCTGAAAAACAAAAACCCTTCAAAAGCAACAGTTTATTCATGATTAGGTTTTATGTTAATTATAGCATTAATTATAAAGAATCTCACTTTGTTTTCCTGCTTGTCTTTTTTCACTTTGCTGCTCAGATAAGGCTGAAAAAGCCGCTCAAGTTATTCTGCTACAGGAAAGTCCCATTAAGTGGCCATTAATTTGAGTTTAGAAACTTCTGAACTGAGTAAAAAGAGAATTAAGAAGCGAAACACTTACCTGGTGGAGGATGGACAAGCCCCAGGGCCGGGCAGGGAGCAAGTCCTGCAGAGCTGCTGCTGACACAGGACCTGGATGAGGCTGCCAGGGCTGATGGGAGAGCCCTTAAAGGCACAGCTCTCAGGCAACGAGGGCAGAGCTCGGGATTCTGAGTGAAGAAACCTTTGCCTGTGTGAGTGAAACGTGTGGCTGAACCCAGCAGAGAGTCTGTAAGGGCAGATGTGACAGCCAACCCCTCCCAAAACACCGGGCAAATAAAAGCTGCAACTCAGCCTGGGGCGGCTTTCCCTGAAATCCTCATTCCAACTCTTTTCCATGCAAAGCACTCTCTTCGTGCAAAAATCCTCCAGAAGGAAGCAGAAACCCAAAGTCCCAAGGCTTGGGCACGATGTCAGAGTTTTGCTCGACTGGTGTAGATTTACACCTCATAAATGAAACAGCTCATCCTCAGCTGAGACAGAGAGCAGGGGAAAAGGCAGGAACTCACCTCCAGGAGTGCCGTCCTCTCTGATCCACGTGGAGTCAGCAGCTCCTCCTGATCCAGGCCCGGATCACCAGCAGGCAGCACACCTGAGTCTGCAGGGGCAGAACAGAGAACAGGTGACAAGTGACAACCAACAGCCTCTTTTTCCAAACCCCAGGTGAAGGGACCAGCCCTTGGGAACAGGCTGAGCAAGGAGCATCTCTCGGGTCCCTTCCAGTCTCAGGCAATTCCTCCCCCCTCCCTTTCCCCTTCAAGCTGTCACAAAGACGACGATTTCGTTCCACAGTTACAGGCAGGGCCTACCTGCTCCCTAAAAGAGACATGACACGTGTTTAAATTTGCTTTTAGTTGCTCTTCACATCCATCTTAGTTAGCACTTGGGGACATTTAGTCCCAGTGACCTGGGAAAATGAAAACCAAGGCAGGGATTACCTTGTCTGTTCTAGGGCAGCTCAGGTGTGTTCCTGCAGCAGCTGCAAATGGAGTTAATCTGGAAGAGAACAACCTGTTCGTATTTGGGAGCTGCACTCAGGGGATCACCAAGGACCTGCAGGAAAAATACTCAATTTGCCTTATTCTTAATGACTTGTCCTCCTCCTCTCCCCCTCAGGATAAAGGATTTCCCTCCAAACTGGGAAAATGAAACAGGAGCTATCCTGTAAGGACAGAATTACCCACACCAACCAAACCCCAACCACGTCCTAAAAAACAAGAGCCCTCCCTCAGTGTTTGATGCACTTCCTGATTAACAGTGAGAACAGGCTGGGAGTTAAAACTGAAGAGAGAACAGACCCCAACTAAAGCTGCACTGCAGAGATTTCTTGTTCTCCAGCAGTTCAGCTTCCAGAGAGCAAGACCAAGAAAAAGGGATATTCAAAACAAGTGACTCGTTGATTTTGATCTTTTATTATGAGCTAATACCAGGATGACATTCAAATGTCAGATGGCACAATTAAGACAGTCTTGGTAGGAATTATTCCAGCATTCCCAAAAATTACAATTTAGTTACACGAATGGCGTCAAATGCATCACTCCCACAAGAAAACTGATGGAACTCGGAATATCTTATACCAGAAGAGTTTCTGCATCAAATGGGAAAAAGAAAAACTGCTGGTAACACAGCTGACCTAGAAACCTTTTCTGATAATGACCTGCAGAACAAAATATTTCCCTATTTAACATCTAGTAAAAAAAAATATGACTTTTGTTCAAGTTTAAGATTTAATACTTTTTATATGGTTAGCCACAACAGGTATTAACCTCGGTTTTACTATATTTTTGTAATGCTACAAAAATCCTATAAAATCAAATTATAGTGAATTTTTCAGTGATTATAATTAAAAAAGCGCAGCTTGTACAAAATAAAAAAAATAAGATTCTATACTCTAATGAAAAATTTAAGACATTTTTAAATGAACAAAAGAAAGCACTTGTTAAGCTCTCCAATATTCAATGCATTCTGCACTTCTCTGAAATAGCCAGACAGGAGCTACAACTCCACTCCCCTCAGTTCACAACTAGTAATTTTGACACTATTATATATATATATAGAGGCTCTATGTCTGATATTTTTACAAATAAATACAGGATAAACCATATTGCATAGTGTGTGCTTGCTGTCTGAGTCACGCTCCCAAAGTTTCACAGTCACGGTAGGGAATTCAACTCAAGAACCTACGGGATGGAACATTGACAGGACACGGAATTTCCTTGGAAAACTTGGTTGGGGTTGTGATTGGTCAGTGAACTCAGACAAACAACTCTTGCCATTCTTGCCAGCCATAAAAAACCAATTCCACCGGCCAATCTACCCAGCCAAGCTGCGGCTGGGACCAGGAGAGATCTGCCTCCAGAAGTGACTGGTTTTCAAGCAAGTCCCTTTCTCCTCAGTGGACAGGTCGGGGCACCTCGGGAAGGAGCAGCACGGAGGCTCCACGTGCTGGAGGTTCGGGCCTTTGCAGATGTTTCCCCATGCAAGCAGAGCAATCCAGAATGCAGGCAGGTCTGCAGACGGTCAAACAACTCCTGAGAGCGCCTGGGTTTTGGTCTCACAACAAACCCCCCCCCCCGACAACGGCAATCCTCCAGCACAACGTGTGCCACTCACTGCAAGGGAACTTGATCTGCCTCCCAAAATTAAATTTTCTAACAAAAGGAAAAAAAAAAAAAAAGTTAATTTTTGCTCGTTTTTTTGTTGTTGGTATCAAGGTATCACCGAATCCTTCCCACTTGCAAATCTGAGCAAAGAGCACGGAGCGGATTCAGTGCTCGAGAGAGTTTTATGGCTTGGATCCTATGGCTCAAAAAAGGTTCAGTATCCACAGAGTAAGCAGAAATCGAGGATAAAAAAATCCCTACTTGTTGTGAAACACCAGAAGTAGACTTTGCACAGTTTGACTAAGGATAATGCAACGTGTGGCAGGCAAAAAGTGACAGGACTTGGATGCAGCTGGATCATCTCCACACACACACACACAGCACGCACACCCTAAACTAGTGTAAAGCTCTGCAGATTTTAACCCTTTCACCAGCTATGCTCATGGAAATGCTTTCTTTTAAGGCAGGAAGTATATATTTAAGGAAGGTAGAGTTTACCTTTATTTTATTCTTTGTACCTGTAAGTTGTTTGTACAGATTGTGTGACAGTTTTTAAAAACATAAATAGTGTCCTTAGAACATAGTTTCCTAAATGAAGGTTGCTAAAGTTCTGACCCACTGTGGAAGACATTCACTGAAAGGCCATTGAACACTTTTCTCGTACAATCAGCAAATTTATTGCCCCAGCATAGAAAAAAACGTGGAGGAATTTCGAAATGCAGAGTGGCAGGGAACTCCCATCGGCAAGATTTTATTAATAATCATAATATTTAAAAAAAAAAAAATTTTCCTCAAATTCTTACCCACTGATTACAAAAATAGTTCTTTCCTTACGCTCCGGAGGGTTTGTCTCTGTTTCCTGGGGGACTTGCTTTGATCTCTACTGACCTTGTGATGGGATGCACTGTCTCCTGGTCTCTCTGTGGGTAAGAACTGGCTGTGCTGAGCTGCCTCCAGCCCAGGGCCAGCAGAAGGGGACAAAAGCAGGGATGCTTCCCAGTGAAATGTCTGCTGAGGACAGGGATGAAATAAGCAGGACGTGTGTGAGCCCGTGGCTTCCAGTTAAGCCTAGAACAACGTAGCAGCATCGCCTCTGATCGGATCCGCTGGTCTCTGCAGGAACAGGGATTTCAGCTGGGGAAGCAAGTGAAAACAGTCCTCTCCCACCCCACACTGCCAAGCTGGCCAGTGATTCACTGATTGATTTGTTGTTTCATGAGGAGAAGAATCAGAACCAGAGCCTTGAAAAAAAAAAACACCAAAACCAGAACACACTTTCTTCACCAATTATTCTGCGTCTGCGATTTTGGGATCCTTTCCATAATGAGCTGAATCAAAAAAATCTATTTGAAAAATATATATTTTTTGTATATATATATATATAAAAAAACCTCATTATGTTTTGAGTGTGAGATACCAATTAATTTTTAGCTTTCATCTTTGATTCCACCCCATGGTAGGAAACCTCTTTGAAGGAAGCTTGCATGCTAATTACCAGGCATTTCATCCTCTGCCTAGTGAAAGGGCTAACCCTCCTCGACACATTCACTACACCAGCGATTCTGGAGCAACATCCTGACCCTTAATACTGTCAGTTCCAAGCTGAGAAATCCTCGATAAGGTGAGCAGATGTCACTGGAATCATTAGATGACGTGCCTAGAGTTCTGCAATACCATTTGCTAAAGTTTGTTTGTTTGTTTGTTTTACGCACCATTGATTCGACAGAGGAAAAAAAAAAAAAAAAGAATAAATAAAAAAAATAAAAATCCGTTCGTTCGTTTTTTTTTTTTTTTTTTTCCTTTGCTTTCCGAGTCTCTCTGTGCAACGCCCGACTCTTCGCTAGCGTCTCTTTTGGAGCGGCGAGCCCTGGCGGCGCGGCGGGCGCGGGTGGCGGCGGCGCGGGGCCGTCATAGGTTCATGCGCAAGTGCTCCGGTCGTTTGGACAGCATGGGGAACGCCTGCTTCTTGTAGGGCCCCGAGTTGGGCTGCCGGATGGGCAGCGGCGCCGAGGCCTCTCCGCACACCGTCACGTCCATCTGCTCCGTCCCGCCGGTCTCCATGGGGTACTCCACGGGGGCCTGGCTGTTGGACGCGCCGGCTGAAGCGCCTCTGCCCCAGAACTCCCCCGGGGAAAACTTGACAGGGCTTGAAAAAACAAGAAGCACGCAGATCAGAGCCGGGGGAACGGCACTCAGGGGGGTCCTCAAGCACAGAATGGACTGGCTTGGAAGAGACCTCCGAGGTCGTCAAGTCCTACCCCTGATCCAACCCCGCTGTGATTACCAGGTCATGGCACTGATGCCACATCCAGCCTCAGCTTAAACACCTCCAGGGATGGGGAATCCACTCTGGGCAGCCCATTCCAATGCCTGATCACTCTCTCTGTAAAGAACTTCTTTCTAATATCCAACCCAAACCTCCCCTGGCAGAGCTTAAGCCCGTGCCCTCTTGCCTGGGAGCAGAGACTGACACCCCCCAGCTCCAACCTCCTCTCAGGGAGTTGTGGAGAGTGACGAGGTCACCCTGAGCCTCCTCTCAGTGCCTACTGAGGACATTTCTAACCCTTCCTTCCACTTCCAGAGGTCTGAGGAATTTCCATGGGTAGCCTCTACCACTGCCTCTTGTGAGGTACGTTTCTGTCAGCTGAGGATCTATTTCCAGGTGATTGCGGAACCAATGAAAGGCTTATCAGGAAGGAAAAAACCCACTAATTTTTGCTCAATCGTAAACCCACTAATTTTGCTCCGCTTGAGGGGGGGAGGCTAATTAGTTAATTAATAGCTAATTATTCAGGAATGAATAATTAACTCCTGATTTTGGCATTGGAATGGGCTGCCCAGGGAGGGAGTGGATTCTCAGTCCCTGGAGGTGTTTAAGAAGAGACTGGATGTGGCATCAGTGCCATAATCTAGTAACTGGTGGCAGTGCATCAAGGGTTGGACTTGGTGATCTCAGAGGTCCTTTCCAACCCCTCTGATTCTATGATTCTGTGATTCTGTAACCAGCTTTTCTCACTGGTTCTTTGTTAGTATCAAGATATTGCTGAACCCTTCCACCGTGCAAATCTGAGCAGAGAGCACTGACACGATTCTTCCTGGACTAACACGATTCTCTAGCAGCACAAAGCTCTTGGGACGTTCTGGAACAGTTCTAGAGGGATGGTGAAGCAAAGTCACCGGAGTGAGGCCGTATCAGCACTGAAAAGCAGCAAATCAGTACTCCCTGTGCTGCCAAACCCCCCAGACTTGTCTTTAATAACGTGGTTTGTGGAACGGGATCGATCCTGTAACTCAAATGGAAATGCTGGGCTGGGAAGCAAGGCTGCATTTTTAATTTCTATTTGGCCAAAGGTGTGTTACAAAACAAGAAAAGGCAGCAAAAGAAGGGATAAAAGAAAGGTACCTGACTGGTGTCCTTGGGCTACCGATGAACCTGCGAGGGGAGCGGATTTTTGGTTCAAAAGAAAATTTCTCTTTTACGCTTTCAAGTACAGATGGAGCCACGTAGGTAAAACCCTGCAAGATAACAAGGGAGGCAACGTTCACACTGGGCATCACTGCAGTTAGCACATGAAAACCTCATCATGGTAAGAGGATTACAGAAGGAAGGGTAAAGGCAGACTCCCGGGACTTTAGGGAGGTGCCAAGCTGACGTTCCACCCCGGCTCTTTGTGCTCCCATCAGACTCCCACGGGCACACTCAGTTTGATTAACTGTGCTCTACACACTGGACATTGTTCTCTCTGCATGACTGTGGGAGCAACCCCGTGGCCAGGGTTCAGAATGCAGCTCTGCATCAGAACACCGACGGTCCATTTGCTGGCTGGGCTACAAAGGCAACGTCAGCGACGTCAAAGCGTCCTCAAAGCCCTTCGGCACCTCCAACCCGTCACAGAGTTTGCGTCCAGCGGTGAGAGTTTGCTCCAAGGATCGGTCAGGATTCAGCAGAATGAATTTAACTGCTGTGCCCCCCTGTCCCCAGCCAGAACCTCCCTCTGCAGCCGCTCCTCACTCACCAGAAAGACCTGGTTGGCACTTTCACTGAGAGTTGAGTCATCTGGGCTATCAACAGGTGTCTGACGTGTAAACTTTGAATCAAACTGGCTCACATCCTCTTCAGATTGCTTTGCAAAAACAAAATGATTAAGGGTTTATATTACAGATATCAACCAGTGCAGCCTCTGGATGGAGTTCATTCCATAGGTTTTTGGCAGAGCTCTGCTGGAGTAAAACCCTGGAGTGGTGTCGGAATCCTGTCGCTGCCAGTGGGAGGTCACTATGGGCACTGACACTGAGAAATAAAGGCAAGGGGGAGGGGCAAAAATTATGGATCAAAAAGGAACACAAATTAAAAAGATGCCTTCAAAAAAAAAGAAAAAAAAAATCTCAAATTACAAACAGAAGCTTTTAGAATGACAATGCCAGTTTCTTGCCAAGTTTACCCCTTGTCACAACCACAACAGTTGCAACTCTCAGAATCTGGAACCTCTCTAGATAATTTAATCCCATTTCTGCAGATACAGAAGTGTTTATACTGTGAGGGATGGAGGACAACTCTGGAATAAGTGACTATGAATACTGTTTCATTTGGCAACAGAACAACAGTAACTCCAAGTTCCCTCCTCTCATTGTTTGAGGAAAGGCAATGGATTCATTTGTGTGGACCCTCATGCAACCATGGAAGCACATTTGGAAAAACCCCCTGGTTTGTACAAGTAACTTTCATAACATTGCTCGTAACAGAAAAACCCCAAACCACCTTCAGTAATTCAGTCAGGAATATCAACCCTGAGTCTTTCTGAATTTCATTCACAGGGGTGAAGGGGAAAAAGGTCTGCAGTCCCCATGCTGGACATCAGTGATGCCTGAGCCAGTTTAAAGGGAGACTTTCAGCAGTTGGGAACTATTGGGGGTGGCAAACCCCACTGCTGCTGGGCCTGATTGTACCCAGAGGGAAAACCAGACATCAAATGTGAGATGGGGTAACAGAGATTCGTTCATCACATCGCTGGTCTGAGGTAAGCTCATCACATTTGAGGGCAGCTCTAACTGCTGCCCAGGATGCACAAGACGCACCATCTGCCTCTTTGAACCTGTCACCCAAGTTGCACCCAGGACTCAGTGGCACTCCAGCCTGTAATCCCACATCCAGGCCTCTCCTCAAGGCACACGAGGAGTGTCTCCCAGCACTCCCAGTACATACCAATAAGGGTTTAAAAGGAGGTTCCACCTTTCGTGCCAGCAGCTCGTCCCAGTTGATGTGTCTGAAGAACGGGTGGGCCTGCAGGGGTTACAACAGCACAGTCAGCACCTCCCTGGGGGCACAAACCGCCAAAATTGAACCACTAACAGGGGCTACTCAGACCCCTTCCCTGGTGGCTTTTCCTCCAAAATCACAGCTGGCTTCAGGGCAGTGTATTCTACATCAGAAGAGCTGAGAGTTGATCCCACACCTCCAAGGGGGACAACTGGTGTCCCTGCAATGTTTTCCTTGAAAGGGTTAGAAAAAGCCAGTTCACATGCACAACACCTCAGCTTTTAAAGGCAACTTATCAGAAAGGTGAAATAAGGACTCCTCTAATCTGCTGTTAATGGCAGCACAAAAACCAAAGTCAAGCTGGAAGCAACAGGGGCTAAAGCTCTGCCTTGGTTTTTAGCTAACTTTTCCCTTGGAGAAGCCTTCCTGCTCCTTCCCCTTCAAGACAGACAGACAGACAGACAAGATTCTCCTGCCCTGATGGACCCTCAGAGCTGTTTTCTTCTCACTGAGGTAATTTAAGAGTTCTTGAGTGCAAATGCAAGTTACCTGAACTTCTCCAGCATCTCCAGGACCAGCTCCCAGACGTGAGGCAGCGTTTCTTTTTAGCAGCTTCATGAGAAACAACATCCAGAAAAAGCAGAATTAGTTGTGCTGTTCTGACTAGGCTGGTGCTGACAGGAATCATCCCTCGAATGAGCACCGTGCAGAATGAATAGAGGCTGATCAGAAAATCTGCATTTGTTAGAAAACGGCTGGATTTTCAAGGGAAATCACTGTCTGTACCACACACCACCAAACTGACGGATTCAGGAATAAATCAAGCTTGGGCTGAGCAAGCCACAGTGGTATCACTGTGGTTTTATTTCCTCCATAATGCATAGGACTGACAGGCATTAAAATGGTACCTTTTTAAGCAGATCTCTGGCTTCTTGAGTGAGGTAGGGAGGCAAGTTGAGTTTACACTTGAGAATCTTGTCAATTGTTTTCTTTCTGTTCTCCCCAGTGAAAGGAGGCTGGAAAGCACCATTGGAAGGGGAGGAAAAAGAGGGCTTGTTCAGATCTCTTATTTGTGCACACACAACTCACTTCAGTCATTTACAAAGCAGGATAAATGACTGCAAACAGGACTTGCAAATCACTGCTTGGATAAAAGCAGCTCAAGACTGCAGTGAGCACAACTTATTTCTTCCTGGCAGTCTGCATTATCTATGAATTATGTGTATTTATACATGCACCTGAGTGAGGACACGGGGAACTACAACAGCTACAAAGGGAAATACATGCAATTATAACTGTGCACCTACTGCTCCAGTCAGCATGTCATACATTAATGCCCCCAGACTCCACCAGTCCACAGCACGGTTATGCCCACTCCTCATCAAGATTTCAGGGGCCCTGTGAGCAGAAAAATTGAACATGTGAAAGTGCCTTAACAAGCTTAATGCCAATTCTGACTCCTAGTTTTCAAGCAAACCCACACTGAGCAGGGAAAGCTTTCCTAAGTCGCTGAACACATGAACCATGAGTTAAAACAAGGCAAAATTCAGCCACTACTCCCAGGGCAGAGTAATAAGGTTTGTATTTCATCATGCAGCTCACATGTATTCAATTGTTCCACAGAATGTGTGTGTGACTGTTCCATCATGGATAGACTCTTTACATAATCCGAAGTCAGTCAGTTTTACGTGACCTGAAAGGAAATACAGAAAATGTCAGACCTGCCAGAATTCTGACACCTCTGTAAGGAACGTTAAAAAGCAGAAAATTCAATGTGGGTCTGTCATAACTCTGAGCTACTTCCAGATATTTTCAATGGCCTGACAAAGCAATAAAGTCATCAAACAGAACGAGGTAATCACACAAAGGTAAAGCTAAATGTTGCCACTTGAAGAGAAACAAGGCAAAGCACCAGAACCTACTCACAGGTAGACAAATGTGGTTAAACATGGAGATTTTAAAGCACCATCCAGCTAAGAAAGTAGGTTACTGAATTTTACTGCTTGCCTCAGAGTGCACAGAACAATCCTCAACAAACTACAAAGTGCCCTGAATAATTCAGTCCAAAGACTCAGACTAAATAAATCGGTTGTTTCAGAAGACATGGCAATAGTGGCTGGAACAGACTGCCAGAATAATCAGTGTCACGCAGGCATGGAACTGCAAGCAGGAACTGGAACTTCTCTCAGGCAAAGAGTCAGCAGGGGGAAGTCATTTCAGCACTGATGATGTGACATTCTCCCTTGATCTGCCTGTCCTAACACCCCCATGGACCAAACCCTTAGCTCTGGCAATGCTTGCTCTGAGGAAACTCTCCTCAGAGTGAGGAGTGGGGACCACTGGCATTGCCAAAAGCCTGCCAAGCTGACTCGGGGCTGCATTCCTACCTTGGTGGTTGAGCATGATGTTCTCTGGCTTCAGATCCCGGTAGATGATTCCTTTTTGATGCAAGTGCCCCAGTGCCATGGAGATTTCTGCCAAGTAAAAGCTGCAAGGAAACACGTGCCACAGAATTAGACATACTCAGTCATGCAAAGCAGCTCAAGCAGTGTTATGTACCCAGCAACAGTTCCTTGAAAGCAGCATTAGAAGTCACCCAAGACCCCAAGAACCACAAAATTACATATTAGCATTGGGTTTACCTGCTCAGGAGGTTTCTTAAGGTGAATCTATTTGGGGGAATCTGAATTTTTAACCATTTTTAGTGGTTCAGGTATGTGTCTAACCACACCCAGGTGGCAAGGCTGAAAAGAGATCACGAAGCTAAGAGGTGACTGGCAGCGGCCAGAGTCCCACATGGACAGCAGAGCTTTCCCAGGGCATTGTCCATGGGAAGAACAGTGAGGGATAATTTCAGCTTGTCTGTCTGTAAAGCATCACCACTCCAAAGTATTTTCCTCCTGCATTTATAATTATCACTTCACAACACGGCCACTGCAGCGACGCGGGGATTCTGGACCTGGCTGGGGAAATGGGGTGTGGATCCAGAACAGACAGAATTGCATTCCCAGCAAATCATTCCCAGCCTTTTCTCCAGCGCCCAGAACACCTCCTTGACCACAGCCCTGTGGAAAACACCCCCAGTGGCCCCTCCTCTGTGGGAACACTGGAGTTACAGCACCACAGACACCCTCCCCAAACCCACTGAGCTGCTCTTTTCACCAGTTTGAAATGACTGACTACTTATAGACAGATCAAAAAAAACCACTCCTAACTATTAATTTATAAAAATAGCTTCACTTACCAAGCTGTGTCTTCCATAAATATCCCTTCTCTCTCTAACTGCATAAATAGTTCTCCTCCTGTCACGAGAAAAAGACAGATTATACTCAGTTAAAGTATCATTTTCAGTCAGACAAAAGTCTATTTTCTAGGAAAACTACAAGCAACAGGTATTTTTTCCTGCTGTACAACAAGTTTCACCAAAAAAACCTAAGTCACTATTCTGCTACTCTCAGAATTCCAGCAACCTAAAGAAATGCTCGCAAAAAAGGAGCATTTCTGTCCCTGTATTTTGTTGTTACAGCTTTGAGAAAACTGTTTCTCATCCGTGATTGTTTCCTTACCCCTGAAATAAAGGGAATAATTTCTTCTGTCACGAAGAACCTGCACGAACTAAACCCTGAGGGACTCTTTGACTGCACCCAATCTTAGTGTAACACACCACAATGCCAGATTCCCTTGAATTACAAAGTTTATTTATGTGGTTCTAGATGTTTTTAACACCAAGCTGCTTCACATTTTAAGGCACCCAGCCAGTTGTGAACTGGCCTTTTACTCGCGGGGTGAGAAACCCAATTTCTCGGCGGTCTAAAAGCCCAGCAGGCGACAGAATCTCAAATACTGACCACTGAGATACTCAAGGATGAGGTAGAGTTTTCCACCAGTCTGAAAGGCATAAATTAAGTCTACAATGAAGGGATGTTTCACTTCCTCCAGGATATTCCTCTCTGCTTTCGTGTGAGCCGTATCCTTGGCATTCCTTACAATCATTGCCTGCGAAAAGCAGGGACAGGTGAGCAGGAGAACACGTTAGACAAGGCAGATTTTATACCGAGTTCAGTTCTGAGTTCATTAAACCACCACTCTATGCAGGAGTCAGCAACAGCATAAAAAAATAAAGCCACCACAGCCTAAGTCTTTATTTCATGGAATTACACAGTAATTCAGGCTGGAAGGGACCTCCCGGCCTATTGAAATGAGCTGCTCAGAACTACCCAGACAGAAAAATTCAGTTTAATTCCAATTCCAACCGTAGCTGGGTATCAACTGTATGTATACTAAAACTTATTTTTAGGTATAATAAATCATCAGGTAACTGTAAAAGCTAAATGGAAGGACAAGCTGTTTTAAGACTCAGGTACCAGCGAAACGTGAACATCCACGTTACCTTTTTAAGAACCTTCATGGCAAATATTTTCCCGGTGTTTGCCCCGGTCACTTTCCGTACTTGAAACACCTGAACAAGGACACAAAGGCAACCACGTGTCACAGCTGCAGCAAGTCAGAAAGAAGAGTTCTGCCCAAGAGAGGCGAGATGACCCACAAACCACAGGGCTGCCTGAAGGGGCAGAGCTGCTGAGGGGACCCAGAGGCAGTTTGGGACAATTCCTGCTGCCAGAGCCGGAGCCGCTCCGCCAGGCCCTCCGTCCCACCACAGCAACCGTGGGGTTCCCCCCCGGCAGGATGAACTTGGCAGAGGGCAGGCTGGGGAGCCCAGAGCTTGGCAAAGGCAGCAGAGAGCCCTGTGCCACGCCGTGGAGGCGGCAGGAATCGCTCACCTTGCCGTAGCCGCCCTTGCCCAGCACGCGCAGCAACTCGAAGCACTCGGGCCGGATCTTCTCGGGGCCTCTGTTCACGCTGGTCTCTGAGATCTCGAACTTCTCACAATGTTCCATGCCCCTGGAGAGAACAAAACAGGGATGGAAGCCTACCTGACAGCCCTAAATGATCGCTGAAAGCAAGCAAGGGACTCTGGGACAAGCCTGACCAAGGAACGGCTCCCCGGGGGACCCTCAGCACCGGGAATATCATTTAGAAAGGAAACGTCATTTGCAAAGCTCCAAGTGTCAACTTGCACAGAGGAGATTACCTGAACATTTGGGGGGTTTAGAGGATCAAGATTTCCTTCGAATCCCTTCATTTCAATGCACAGTGCTCTGCATTACACCAGAGTTAAGTCTGGAAGATCAAAGCCTCACACTGACTTAAGACACTTCTTCGAGACCTCAAGGAAACACGAGGCTCTCAGGGGTGATTAAGTGTCAGCTCACACTCAGCAGCCCCAGCAGTCCTGGGGAGACTTCCAGAACACAAACACCTTGCAGAAAAAGCTCTAACATGCCCCAAAAGTCTGACCCATAATTTAAGGATGCTTCTCAATTGGGTTCCAGCTCTGCCCAAGTTTAACAGGGTGATCCTGCTCAAGGAAATGTGACTGGACAGCTGGAACTATTCCTCGTCCCCACTGAAATAATCTGGGATCCATAAAGGAAGCAAGGCTGGAGGTGTCTGTCTCCTGATCTCAGGGTTTCTCCAACAATCCTTGCTGGAGAAACAAAGAGCAAAAGACAAGCAGCAAGGTTTCACTGGGATTTTATTTTATTATTATTATTATTTCAAGATACAATTCATAAATTTGAACGTGAGGCAATAGTGAAATGTCTAGAAACGACTCAAATTCGAGCCAGAGTGACAACACTTTCTAGTTGCCTTAATAATGGGACAAAATGAGAAGTTATGGGTATGATACAGGATATTTTCCAGCAGCAACTTACAGGTCATATTGGCCAACTCCTCCGTGGTCCATGCTCTCACTTAACTGACCCTGGGGATGGGAGGGGCAGAAGGAAGATTCATTAGGAAAAATTTAAAAAATCATTACAAAGAAAGGCACTGCTGTGTCTTACAGCTTCTTACACTGAAAAGAGATACATGTAATTTTAACTTAGGTAATTAACCAAGTCTGAAGGTCGGGAATAATGAATTCTCAGCAGAAGACAAAGAAATGCACAAAATTCTGGGCATGGTTTGCAATACTTGCCCCTGTCTCAGACACAGAGAACCACTGCCTAACCTGGCTGTGCTGTTATCCAGTCACTTAAACGTTACAGGTACAAATTCCCAGCCCCAGGGCAATTTGAGAAGTATTCAAATACTGCATTTTTCTTTGCAGTTGCTCTGACATGTGGATTTTAAAGTCCTGTTACAGCACTATGCAAATCAGAACAATAAGATTATGGGAATAGATGAGCTGGGACTCACGTGCACTAAAACCAAACAATACAGAGAGGAGATTTTATTCTGTATTGACAACAATTCAATCCTAATAGCAATAAAAGAACTCAGCTTTCCTCTGATGTTAAACACCTCTCCTGACCAATAATCACTCCAGAGATTAAGGCATGTAAATATTCCCAAGGAAAGTTCAGGCACTTCAGCATCAGAGCCAGCCACCAGTGAGGAACAGGGGGTTAATCTGGAAGAGATATTTCCTTCAGAGAATTTTTAACTTGATCCCTTCTGCAAGATAATACTTCCCTCTCACTGGGGCTCTGCGTGGCAAAAGAAGTGCAAAGCAAGCAGACAGCTGGAATGAATGCACATGGAATTCCATGGGCCAGCTTCTAGGGAGCTTAACTATACCCCAGAACTTTTATTTTTAAAAGTAGGAACAAAAAAAAAAAGACAACTGCAAGTAGATGCAGATAAAGTGAGTGACCTGTGAAATTGAGAGAAACGGGAGAGAAAGAAAAACCAGTGATGTGCAAAAAGCAGCCCAAGGAGAGCATTTCCAATATTATTTAAGCGAAAACGCTAACCAAAGAAAACTAGAAACTTTCAGCAGCTTCCAGACCATTTAGATGCTAAAGTTCACAGAGGCTGCTTCATTTTGGGTGGGCTAAAGGGGAATTTAACTCCTCCCAGCACCACAAGCACTGAGGGATTCCAAAAGCTCAGGTTGGTTTCCAGCTCCTGCCCTGCTGGCATTTATCAAAACTCAGCTTATTGACTTGTTTCACAACAAACCCACTGAGGCTGCCCTTGACTCCACTCCTGAGGCCAACAAACGAATTTAAAAAAAACTCAACAAACACCGAGAATAAACAGCCATGGTGTTCCCAGAGCAACCCCTCCAGTTACCCAACGGTTCTGGAAAAGTTTCTGTGTGCTGCTCCTGCTCCTGTGAACTTTGGGTTTCATTCCCAGTATTAACTTGACCAAAATTCACTTTGGGTACCGTTCTGCTGTAGCAGGGTTTGTTCTCCCTCCCCAGCACCACCAGCCCTTCAGCCTACAGGCTGCTGCACTCCTCACAAACACAAAAAATGAGGCTGGGTGGTTTTTCACACCACAGTAATTAGTGCAAACAACCACAGGGCTTTTGAGGAAACGCTGCATTTAACGATCCTTGGGATTTTCTAGGATGGCTGTGCCTGTTCCAACCCACAGCTGATGTGTCTGGGCTCCCCCAAGGCTTTGGGAAGTACCAGAGGTGAGACAACACAGTCCTGACTTCCCACCTCAATCCCTCCCAGTTTAATGATCTCAACTGCAACATCCTTCTGACCCTCGCAGGACACACACAGAGACAACTTCCACTGAGACATCCTTCCCCTCCACACATCCCTGCGTTCCCCTTCCTCCCCGCTCTGACGTTCCCTGATTTCCAGCTGCTTTACTTCCAGTTCTCGCTCTCCTTTATCTGTTTGCAAAAAGGCACCTGAGAACCAGCTGAGGTTGCCAACCACCCATTTGTTGCTGCTCCGCAGAAACTTCTGTCACAGCAACGTTTTTAAATCCACAATAAGCAATGAATGGTTTGATTGTTCCCCGGGACTGAATTATTGGAACGGGACACAGAACAAACTCAACTTTCTTGCCTCCCCCTCAGAACCTGTTCCTGGCAGCATGAACTGTCTGATGCAATTACAGAGGGCTTTTAAGCCAAGTATTTTATTGATTACTGAGGTGACAAACAGAGCTTCTCCCTGCAGGTCGAGGAGCTTTCACCTGTCAAACAACGTCCTACAGTTTATATGGAGTGGGGGAACTGAGTATCTGGTTCTGTCCTGAAGGGAAGAACCTGAGGGGAGACCACAGGAGAGCTGGAGAGGAACTTTCTACAAGAACTTGGAGTGACAGGACAAGGGGAATGGCTTCCCGCTGCCAGAGGGCAGGGTTGGATGGGATATTGGGAACAAATCCTTCCCTGTGAGAATGGGGAGGCCCTGGACAGGTTGCCCAGAGAAGCTGTGGCTGCCCCATCCCTGGAAGTGTCCAAGGCCAGGTTGGACAGGGCTTGGAGCAAC